>WHYT01014508.1:99691-118335 GCA_009806455.1 Tetrax tetrax | reverse complement strand
GGATGTGGAGAAGGCTGAGGTACTCAATGACTTTTTTGCCTCAGTCTTCACTGATAAGGGCTCTTGTCTCACCACCCAAGCTGTGGAAGGCACAGGCAGGGACTGTGAGGATGAAGAACCACCCACGGTGCTCGAAGAGCAGGTATGGGACCATCTAAGGAACTTGAAGGAGCACAAGTCCATGGGGCCTGATGAGATGCATCCGCGTTCCTGAGATGTTCCTGAGGGAACTGGCGGATGAAGTTGCCAAGCCACTGGCCATCATATTTGAGAAATCGTGGCGGTCTGGTGAGGTCCCCGATGACTGGAAGAGAGGGAACTTAACCCCCATTTTTAAAAAGGGGAGTAAGGAAGACATGGGCAACTACAGGCCGGTCAGCCTCACCTCCGTGCCTCGCAAGGTCATGGAGCAGATTCTCCTGGAAACCATGCTAAGGCACATGGAGAGCCAGGAGGTGGTTGGTGACAGCCAGCATGGCTTCACCAAGGGCAGATCATGCCTGACCAATTTGGTGGCCTTCTATGACAGGGTAACAGCATCGGTGGACAAGGGACGGGCAATGGACATCATCTACCTGGACTTGTGCAAGGCATTTGACACTGTCCCACATGACATCCTTCTCTCTAAACTAGAGGGGCATGGGTTCGATGGATGAACTACTCGGTGGATAAGGAATTGGCTGGATGGCCGCACTCAGAGAGTGGTGGTCAACGGCTCAATGTCCAAGTGGAGACCGGTCACCAGTGGCGTCCCTCAGGGGTCCGTGTTGGGCCCGGCCCTGTTCAACATCTTTGTCGGCGACATGGACTGTGGGATAGAGTGCACCCTCAGCAAGTTCACCGATGACGCCAAGCTGTGTGGTGCCGTTGACACGCTGGAAGGGAGGGATGCCATCCAGAGGGACCTGGACAGGCTGGAGAGGTGGGCCCGTGCCAACCTCATGAAGTTGGCCAAGTGCAAGGTCCTGCACCTGGGTCATGGCAATCCCAGGCACAAATACAGGCTGGGCGGAGAATGTATTGAGAGCAGCCCTGAAGAGAAGGACTTGGGAGTGCTGGTGGACGAGAAGCTCAACATGAGCCGGCAATGTGCCCTTGTGACCCAGAAGGCCAACCGCATCCTGGGCTGCATCAAGAGGAGCGTGGCCAGCAGGTCGAGGGAGGTGATTCTCCCCCTCTACTCTGCCCTGGTGAGACCCCACCTGGAGTACTCTGTCCAGTTCTGGAGTCCCCAACATAAGAAGGACACGGACCAGTTGGAGAGGGTCCAGAGGAGGGCCACGAAGATTATAAGAGGGCTGGAGCACCTCTCCTACGAGGACAGGCTGAGAGAGTTGGGGCTGTTCAGCCTGGAGAAGAGGAGGCTCCGGGGAGACCTGATAGCAGTCTTCCAGTACCTCAAGGGGGCCTACAGGAAAGATGGGGACAGGCTGTTCAGTTGTGATAGGACAAGGGGTAATGGGTTTAAATTAGAAGGAGGTAGGTTTAGATTAGATATTAGAAAAAAATTTTTTACAATGAGAGTTGTAGAGCACTGGCACAGGTTGCCCAGAGAGGCGGTGGATGCCCCATCCCTGGAAACGTTCAAGGCCAGGCTGGATGAGGCTCTGAGCAACCTGATCCAGTCAGTGATATCCCTGCTTCTTGCAGGGGGGTTGGACTAGATGGCCTTTGAAGGTCCCTTCCAACTCTAACCATTCTATGATTCTATGATTCTATGATTCTAAGTATTATTTATGAAGGCATTTTTAGGATATTCAGGAATTAACTTATACAGTCCAGAGAGCATTTATTAGTGTTTGCTACTGCCTTTTTATTTTCTAATAATAAATTTAAATGTTGTCTTGCAAATTAAGCTGTATTATTCTTCTCATCTCAGAACATGTTGATCAACCTCCTGCCTTAAATTGTTGAATATTACTTTCCTGTCTTCCAGTCTCTAGATATCAAAAATCCAGTTCTTTCAAACTGTCTTGATTCAACCTGTTTTCTGAATCTAATCATTCTCATTACACTTGTATGAAATTTCAACACCTTATTTAAATAAGACTTTGTCTGGAGGCCTCCCCGTGGTTGAGGAGTGTGGAAAAGATAAATTAAAAATATTTTAGAATGAGTTGCAATAAAAATTACTTTGCAACAAAAACTCTCAGACAACACACTTAGTAATCTGAGACTTTGGAAATGTTCTAGAGTAGTCAAAACTACTGCTGAAATATATGACATCAAGTGTTCTACAAGGATAACAGCTGAAGGTCAGAAGAGAGTCCCATAGGTATGTCTTGCAAGTAAATCCTCTCTTTACTTCAGAAGGATTAGTTCATTGAGCAATAAAAATTTAGGTGCCTAATAGAGTTAAACTGAACTTCACCTGAACACTTCAATGTTTGTATGTGTAAGTACATGTCTGAAAATAAGGAAAACAACAAAGGCAAAGAGAGTGAAAGTGTCAGTGAAAAGGAAAGGGAACTATTTTTCTCTGCTGAATAGAGGTAAAGTAATCCAGTATTCCTCAAACAACAAAAAAAAAGGAATTACGCAGTTCTAGAACCAGGAGAGTAAATCAGATCTCAGTATCTGGGGAGGAACGTCGCAGGGACTTAGATGCCCACAATTTGAATACCTAGAAGAAACAGATGGCCAAAGGCTAAATGGTCAAAGACTTTCTTTGCAAGAAAACACAAGCATACAGATGGCAGTTTGACTAGACTGAATTTGATTGATATAAACGGGGAGAACTATTTAAGACTTTGCATACAGAAAGTGAATCAGAGACAATCACTCACAAAATAATTAATGTAAAATAACCACTTACTAAAATAATTTATGTAAAAGAAAGAATGAAAGAAAGCTACAGACTGGTGAGAATGATCCTAAAACGTAAATTTCAACCAACTCAATGGCTTGGCAAGTAATGTCCATTGGGACTTATTTTTAAGTGGAAAAAGAGACAGTAACTCCTGAAAGAGACCATACCAAAGGCATAGACACAGTTGTCCTGGCACTTTGTGAAAAAGAAATATGTAAAGATAAAAGAAACCAATATCACTGTATGTTGAGAAGTTTAGGAAGTCAGAGCTTGAGAAAGAATAATTCAGAAGTGGAATCTGGACACACCGGTAGAAATGACAGAAACCTTAGATGTAAAATTGCCCCAGGTAAAGGCATGAAATGAGATGCAATTATCAAACAGTATAATTGAAAATATAATGGTTCTATAAATACATTGAGGAGGAGATGGTTAAAATTATAAATTGATTATTACATGGATACTCTACATCTTCTTAACACTCTACTTCTTCTTAACCTTGGTAATTGTGATAGTGAAATAATTGCATTTGCAAAGAATTACAAGGAAAAGAACAATACACAGTGTATGCATAAGTCAACAGAGACACAAGGAAAGAATTCCCTGACAGGAAAACCATTAGAAATATACTGTATAAGTTAGGAGAAATTTTTGTTGAATTATTTAAGAAACAAGTAGAAGAAATATCCAGTAATTAAGAAATTGTTGAGGATGGAAGAGGTCCCAGAAGAATAAAGAGCAAACATAGTATCTGTCTATGAAAAGAGTAAGAGAAAGAATTCATAAATCTGTAGAACAACGAGCCTAAATCTGATTTCTAGAAAGATAGAACAAAAAATTATTAAACAAGCAATTATTACCAGCATCTATATAGTGATGAAGTGATACAAAACTATCTGGTATGGATTTATGAAGAACAGATTGTGTCAAACTAGATTTCCATCTTTGACAGGATGACTGGTGTAGTGGATAAGGGGACGAAGTAGATGTGATATATATTAAGTTTATTAAGATTTTTTTTAATAGATATTCTCAAATTATCTTATTTAATAGATATTCTCAAATTGGTATGAAAATGAAAAAGTATGTATCAGACAAAATTGCAGAAATATTATTAAAAAAACTAATCAGAAAATAAAAGCCTTAGAATATCACTTAGAAGGATTATTTCTGTTCCTCTATTTCCAAAGTTATTTAGTAGCAATATAAAATAATTCTTTACTACATACTCACTTTATTGATATTCATTGTGCATTAGTCAACTCAGCATACATCTTTACAGCACCTGCTGTAAAATGCAAAATGGACACATCTGGTAATACCTCAGCCACTGTGTCCTGGTTGTTTACATTTCCTTCCTTCTTCCCTTCCCTTCCCTTTTCCCCCTTCCCTTTTCCCCTTCCCCTTCCCCTAATTTATCTAACTTGTAATAGCAAAAATAATCCTTTCTTTGAATGAAAACCTCAGAAATCTTACTCGTCCCTATAAAGTGAAATTAACTTTTTTTTTTTTTGATATTTCAGTTCTTTACAGTTAATTTAAAATAACATATGTCAGTTTTAAAAGCAAAATAAATGAGCCATTTCTTATTCAGTGGCAATACATAAAGCACTGAGTCAGGAAACTGCTTTTATTTTTCCACTTTCCCATTTTAAGGATAATCCATTTTTATCAGCAATGTATTGATGTTTTCCCTATACCATGCCAGCTGTATTACCGACTGTTCTCGGGGATGTAGAATTTATGTTCATTCATTTCATAGACCTTTCTACTGTTTTCCAGTGTTATCTGTATTGTGACAGGAATACCTGTCAGAAATGTTTTCTTCTTTTATTTATCTTAGATCTAGTTCCTATCCCTTGGTGTTATTTAGCTTTTTTTTTCTGGTTTGCGTTTTTTTTTCCTTTTTCCTGACAGTCATCAAGGTGCTCAGCTCCAGTAAGTTCCAGGTGTCTTTAAGAAGTCTGATAAGGTCAAAATAACTAGCTAATCTGACTCTAGCCTTGGCCTGCCACCTGTTTTGCCTCTCTGGGCACCTAGAAACTTCTCACTGAGTTTTTTGTTTCATTTTAGGGGCAGAGGTGGTGTTGACATTTTTTTTCTCTGAATTTCCTTCATAGCAGTGAATTCAGTTGCGATAAGAAAATAAAAGTAATTATATGAATTAGAGCACTTAGCTCATGAGTCTGCATCAAACTCTAACAGGAATATATTTATTTTTTTTTTATATTAAAAAAAATAGAGAAGGCATGGAAAAAGGAAAAAAAAAGCCATATAAATTACAAGCTAAAAAGGCAGAATCTGGGTTATTTGATTATAAAAAGATGCACAGAGTGAGGTGGTCAGACCGAGGCCATAGCTCCCACACTAAACAAACCCAGAATTCATAGTATTGAGCATTTTGCAGACATCACAGGTCACTGCTGCACTGTCTCTGATATCTGCATGTTCACTCTGGTTTTTGGGGTTTTTTTACCAGCAGGCAACAGCTGTTTATAAAATGACATTTTCAACTCTGTTTAGAAATTAACGTTTTTAGAAGTAAGAAAAGAAGTAAGAAGTAAACTGCAGGTAATATTTATGTGGTCATTTAAGATGTACTTTTCTGGACAGACTCTTCCTGTTCCTGCTAACAGCAGGCTGACAGACTAGATATACAGAGAATAATAAAGTTTTTTGTCTATGTTTATGCCCCATATATAAGACAGCTAGACTGAATAGAAAGAGAAAATGATGTGCCATTAATCCTCAAAAGAAATGCCAGTTCAGATATAAGCTGTCAGGAGATTGTCCCCTTTACAATAGAGAATTTAGGCTTATTCTTTTAGTAATCTAGCTGTACTCTATGTTGCACTTGTTCAGGAATCATGGCTGTTCTATCTACTGCATTTAATAATTCTTAAGACAGTGGAGTCTCTTTTTTCTCTCTCTTGCTTTCCTTCTAGCCATATATATTTGTACTTTAATTTCTACTTCTGTTACAAATCTAAAAGTCTCCTGTTGCTTAAGATTACAGTTTCCAAGCAGGATAAGTAGCATGCTGAGTAACCAGAGATTCAAAAAGGAGTAACATGGCAATCATAACCTCTAGGCATCACTTCCTCTCTGTTGACAATGATGCATGCTGGAAGTAAGCTAGGTTTTGTTTCAAGTCCTGAATGATGTTGAAATTCATGTCTGTGGATCTCTAGTTGAGACTCTATCATTTATTGAGCCATATACCTGTAAAATATCTCAATCTCTGTCTGTCTATCTGTCTGTCTATCCATGGGTCTATCTATAAATATGTTTGTTACACTTATATAGACACACAAACATACATAATTAGTGTTTCTATGTTTTACATGTATGTATGTGTATACCCAAATATTAAAATGTTTGACTCACAAATAATGGTATATGATATGTTGTCTGTTTCCTGGCATATATTCATTTCCAGATTGGTGCTTTCTAGCTAAGCAGGAATATAGGCATGATTTTCTAGGACGCTTACTGGAAATATTTTTGTTTTCTTAAATTCATTTACTTTGAGCTAATTCAAAGCTGAGATGATTACAAATGTATATCTTGTTCTAGGAAGGAATCACATCAGTGCTAGTCCTCATTGCCGTCTCATCTAATAACGAACTATAGCTCTCTCCTGCTTGTCATTCTACTGAATGTAGGTATGTAACAAAGTAATTATTTATTATTATCTCAGATTAACACGTATTTATTATATGTATGTGTTTTATTACAACTGGTCTTTTGTCTTATTTAAGTGCAGTGCAGATACATAACTAGTAGACTGAAATTCTTTTTTCCCAATATAATGATACATTGGTTTGGGTTCTGAGTTCTTCTCACGGGGAATATATCTGAATTTACTCCTATAATCTAATACCGCATTACAATATGTGAATGAAATATTTATACTCCCTCCATGAATTTAGCTCATATTTAAGAAATAAGTATTTTCCCTGTTGTCCATAAAATTTCCCAGTGCTGTAAGTTCTGTAATAGAAAACCATAGTGTTTATTTTCAGTAACAGCAATATAGGGGGCAATGGAATTAGAAGTGCTCACGTCTAAGTTTAGCTCAATGAGTTTAGATGTTTCATCATGAAGTCAGGTATCTAAATTAAAGGTAGAAATTAATAGTAAAATATCAAATCAATGGCTGGAGAAGTAAGAGCTGGTCAGATGTCTGAAGACACCATATTAACCATGTGTAAATCTCACTGTTATGCTAGAGTGTCTGTCTCAGAGACACCAAGTGCATTGATGTGCTGTTACGTGTGTAGTTTTGCGCGAATTACTGCAATTGTTTATAGAGCTGAATGTCACTTTATAGCCTTTAGCGCACTTTTTTAAATATGCAGAGGATGTAGCCAGAATTAATTCACACAGTTCCACCAGAAGAGGTAGCATTTTGGACTACTTTTTAGTGATATAGTGCTATGTTAAGTGTTACATTGCATTATGTCACAGCAGTTTGTTACCCTGCAAAATGATGGTACAATGTGAAACCAGAAAAACTACTTTTACACATTTTCTACTATTTAAAAAATTTCAATCCAGTAGCTCAGTAAAGTATGTAATAATAAGAAATATAACATAATGATATGTTTCTGGTGTAAAAATATCTTTGAAAAATGAATGTTTTCTAAATGTATTTGACATGGTATAATTACAAATTTAATCTAACAGGTCTTACACTGCTGCTATAATAAAGTTACTAATTTTCAGAGCCATTAAGTTAACCACCCTCCTGCTGTAATGAGAAAGTCAAAGTGACCTTATGTCAGATAATAGGTGAAGTATATTGATTTATCATTTTCTACTTTATGACATACTCTATAGCATTTCCTCAGTTTGTATAAATCAACTAAGTTTTATTGATACAGTATTTGTGGCAAAATATTTCAGAAATACAGATATACTTGACAGTATTGGATCCTTTTTTTTTTTATGTCCAGGGATACATTTCTCCTGCCTTGAACAAAATACCTAATTCATACTGTAAGGGTATCAGTGGCTTCATTCAGGTTATCTGGTAATGGATATTTTCCATTCAAAAAGGGATAGTAAGTAAAGGACGAAGTGATAAACAAATAACTGAGACAGAAAATCAGTAGACAAAGACTAACATAGGCAAAACCTCAAAAGTTTCCTGTCACTAACTGATGAGCTGTTAAAAAACTGCAGGCACAACTTTGGAGAGGGCCAAGTTGGCCTTGTTAGCTGATATAAAGAGAGGAAAGATGAGGAACATGAGGAACTGGGATATCCCAGGGAGGGACTGTGGGACTATGCAAAATTTACCAAGAAAGGTTTAGGGAAGGAAATTAAGGAGGAATAAACAGGAGAAGTAGTCTGAAAGAGGTATAAAAGGGGCAGGTCAGACATAAAACAGGGATGGTCAGCATGCTTGTCTGGCAGAGCCCCGTGCCTGTTCACCCTAGTCTGTCCTGCCTTCTTATTAAATCTTCTGTTAATGACTTCTCTGAGTAATCAGTGTGTGTCAGTGCTGCAAGGGCTCAGTGACAGCTAGTGGGAGGACTAATTGTAGGGACTAGGTGCCAGCTTCTGGAGTTAGACCCCTTGGTTTTGACTTTGGGCACCTCTGGCCTGTGGTGTCAGCTGCTGGAGCTGATGGGGTCTTTAATCTCCAGCCACTGGGGCGGGAACAATGTGTGTCCCAAAAACCAGCTACTGAAGGGATGAGAATGAGTGAGCGAAGTGGCTCAGTGTCGGTGGCTGGATTGGGATCACAGATCACAACCCATATCCCTGGTGCCAGCTTCTGGGGGAGAGAGTACCTTCCCCAGATTGGGTATGCGTGGGGTGTGCATGTGGATTCACTGGCAAACTCCAGCCTGGGCCAGCTAGAGAGTAGGAGGCCCAAGGTCTTTGCAGGGCTATCAGGCGAGCAGAAGGTCCGTGCTGGTGTGTCCCTTGCAAGTGTGGGATGCCTGTCGGATGAGTGTGTGAGTGCTATGTTTGCAGTGAGCACCCAGCTGGACCAGCCAGCACGTTGGGGATCCTTGGGGTGGGTAAGAGGGGCTGGGATCTGAGCAGGAGTGCTGGGTGTGCAGAGGGGCTGTGCTGCTGCTTGTGTGATCTGCAAATGTGAGTGTGCTTGTGAACCTGGAGAGTGTGGTGTGTGTGTGCTGCACCACTGACTCTCTGCCTCTGCCACCCCAAGAAGAGGAGGGGACGAGGCCGTCAGTACCTGTTTCTGGTGTGAGTCCTGAATGTGGGTGCTGCTGGAGACAGCACCTTGTCTGTGGCTGTCTAGATGACCAGCCATGTTCATGTCCTCTATGTGTGTGGGATACAGATTCAGCTTCACTGCTGGTTGATCCTGCAAACAGGAAAGTAGCAGCTCTGTCCATTGGCCTTGAATGGAGACCTCGAGGTCTTGGAGAGGGCACAGTGGCTGGCAGGAGGAATCTCCAGGCCCTGACCTGCCAGAGGCAGCAGATGCTTCTAACATCCACTAAGGCATACAAATTGAAATGACAAGATTTGTACCTATTGCCTCATACTAGATTGCTAATGTGTCAATGCCTTTTTTTTTTTGTTTTGTTTTGGGTTTTTTTGTTGTTGCTTCTGTTGCATATTTGCTGCTTGTACTCAGAAGTCACAGGATAGGAAAGTAATGGTAGATATTGAAAAGTTCAGAAAACATTCTACATATGCAAAACTAGATTATAAATTTCATAAAAATCACATGCAATCACGGATTACAAACCAGAAGATTTTTTTTAAATCAACTTGTACTTAATAGAGAAATCCATTTGAACTGATCAGAGGATTTTCATTATACAATAATTTTATGTGGAAAAGCAGCATTATCTGCCTTTTAGAGAATTATGAGAGAGATTATGTTTCATGACTTTCACCTCCTTTCTAAGCTACTATTAACATTTTCAGTATTAATATTCCTTTTCTGTTACTTTATACTCATCTGGAATGTACACTTACCATGCCACAACCTAAAAAAGATACAGAGTTTTTTAGTCTGTTTGAGTAACTGGAAATAAATAATTTTCATAGAGCAAATCCGAACTGATAGAATTCATCTCCACAACCCTTTTTATTTCTCTATGAGGCTTTACTAAGTACTGGTCAGCTTTCCTACCAGTTTATTTTTCAACTATTTGTTGCTACAAGGCTAGACATTTTGCAAATAAATTTGGCTACTTTACTACAGTAGGCTAATCAAGTTACATGAGGTTCGATCTAAGTAGTCTAAAATAATTTAGTTCTTTCTTTATTGTCTGCGTGAGCATTTGATAGACACTTTCATATTGATAAAAATTGATATATTACTCTTCCAAAAATCAAATTATTTAGCATATGATAAGCAAAATTCTTATCTGAAAATGCTACTTCTAAATACACAGTGACATTGTGTCTAAATAAACTTGAAAATTGAATTATAATAATGTCTCCACCTTGAAATTACCATAGAGTGTTTCAGAGGTAAATCACATATGTTGTTTGTGATTAAAAAAGCATTTCACCCTCTGAGGTGAAAAACATTTGCCAGACATTAGTGTTGAATAATCATTCACACCCCTGTGGAAAGCAGAACCAAAGGCTAGCATCCTGGTTTGTACAGGACCAGCGTTCTGATGCACCTGCAGTGGTCATCATGAAGTGCACTCTTCCTAAGAGGAAGTCTCGTGATACATACTCATACTATTAAAGTATTGGTTTTAAAAATGCATATTTCTCTGCCAACACAGCACTTTCGTTGTTTACTTTCCTAACTTCCTACCCGGCTCCTTACCTGAGTCCGGATAAACTTCATCTAATGTCATTGATTTTATGGTACTAGCACATCCACAAATGGACTTATATGAATAAGTTTAAAATGAATATAATAACTAGTGAATTAATTTTTCCTTCTTGATTTGTTACTTGAAAAACTGTCTACACTTACTCTGGAAGATATGAAGTTATATTTTGTGGTGCCTATACGATTGATTTTACTTGAATCTAAAATAGTCTTTTTTTTTCCCCTCTATTGGGTGGAATTTGTTTTATTTAACTTTTAGGTAAAAACTAAGCAGCGAATCGAAGTGAAGCATTGTAATTCCCTTTATCATCAGTGGAGGGAGACAGGCACCCAGAAAGGGCAATCAATCCCACCCAGATACATATGTGTCTTTGACAAATAATCCACTTGGAATTACATAATATTTACTATGTGGCACTCACTGTTACACAGGTTCTACTCATGGCACTGGTGTTTACCTCGTTGCAAATGAGGCACAGCAAAAAGCGTAGAGTGGCATAGCCACCAGTGAAAGACAAACCAGTTACCTCAAACTGCTCTGCTGGTGTACACTGTCCTCCATGCCAATACTATTAAAACCTTTACAACATGCCCGAATTATACATTACTCTCATGCAGTTCGTTAGGCACAGAAGTGCATAAAATAAGCCAGAAGATCTAGCCTTGAAAAGCTGTATGAATTTCAGGAACTCTGTGAGCTGTGAGGAAGAAAATAAAGGAAATTGGGTTTTTGTTTAGATTTTTGTTGTTGTTGTTACAACTCTGAAAATGAACAGAGTCATGTTATAGTTCTCTTGGATATGGCTAAATACAATAACTGTTGTGAATGGTGACTGCTCACTTTGATGTTCAAATCAGTATCTGTCTAAATAGATTTCATCGTACTGCAAATAATTTTCTCAAGCAGTGTAGAACACTAGTTTCCTTTGGAAACAAATCAGCCAACATGTTATTCAGGACACACCTGGAGGGCAATTTGCTTGCCTCAAGTTTTGTGAAACAGAAATGACACAATGTTAATTTGCTTTTAAACTGCTTGCCATGTCTAAGAATTAAAAAAGAAATTGGATGAGACCAAACTCAAATCATTGAGATATCAGCCATGAAGTCCACTTTGCCTGATTGTGATAGAAAAACCTTTTATATGAGCAGTTAACATGTTCACATTTTCCATGCCTGGCCTTTTCAGAACACTGCATTTCTTAACTTAAAATATTTCAGATGTTTTTGTCTCTGTATTATTACTGGTTTTACTACTTTACGTCAGGGCCTAGCCTATATGTGGTGTTGCGGGAATACGTAGCCCTATGGAGAAATATATTTGCAAATAAATTCTATAAAAACACTCAAACTCAGATTAATTTGTGTATTTGCAAACATTTATATTCAAATATTAACATGTAATTCAGTACTATTAATTTATTAATTGATCAATTAATATATGGCATCTATTTGCATAAATAGGATCTCAGTCTCTATCATCAGTACTGCTAGCAACAACTGTAATCATAATATTTATTCTACATTTCAGTTAAGCTTAACTCAATTGATTTGAGTGATTGGAAGAGCCTCTGGAATGGCTTAACTTCTCCAGTCTTTCATAACAGAGGATTTCAGTGCAAAAGTTAGTAGTCTAAATTCAACTAGGATGCATCCATGCCAGATTATCTTTGAAAAGTCATTGTCTTAATGCTAAGAGACAAGTCGCCCCCACCTCCAGCATGTCCAGACCAAGGACAACTCCTGCCCATCCTGGTGCCCAGAGACCGGTGGTCTCTGCCTAGGCTGAGTGATGTTGCTGCTGCTGCCCGCTCAACCAGTACTGAGGCTGACACAGACACACACAGAGGACACGGACATGGACACAGGCAGTCACACAGATGGCCACAGACAAAACACTTCCTCCAGCAGCACCCGCAGGCAAGACTCCCACCAGATAGTGGCACAGACAGCCATGTCCACTCTGCTTGCCCGGCACCCCAGTTGTTGACACATAAAACAGCAACAGGGCTAAATTCACTGTATTATGTTATGCAATGACCTAATGTATGGACCTACTACATATGTCTGGATCAAAAACATTTGTTCAACAAGCTGGATGATTGAGATGGTGGAGGAAGAGTCCTGTATCTACAAGTTATATAGGAGGCAGGAACAGACCTGGATGTGTTCATCAATCTGACAGAGAAGGTGGGTCATGATCTGATGCTAATTGTCCAGGGACAAACCCAGGATCTTTCTCATGTCACTGTTAAGATTAAACATAGTCACTTGATACAACAGCTGCCCCCTAATACATCAGGATCTTGGCAGAAGGCAGGATGGAGTAAGTTCATTTGCAGACTAAACAACAGCAATTGAGTTGTAAGGTATTTCCTGGGGCTCATTGATCACAAGGAAGGAAATAAATACAGCTAGTCATTATTCCCAGGAAACTGTTCTGATGATTTTATTCTTTTCTACACTTTTCTAAATGCTTCATGACAAGGTCAGATAATAAGTACATGCTTATGAGGATGACAAGCATCTTAGAAATGCTTATGGTAGAGACACTGAAGGTTGTTATTACTATTATAAGGTGAGAGTGAAAAAATAATCTCTAAGGTACATACCTTTGCAATGTCTATTACTATTTCATTGGTATGTATAAGGCCTTTCTGGAAAATTAATGTACCGTTTACTAAGCAACCAGTTTCCCTGAACTATCTCTCTACATTCCATTCAGAATGTAATTAATATTTAAACACCTTTTTCCTCCTCTTTATTTCTGTATTGTTTCTGAATGACAAATATTTTTACAGCTTGAATAAACATTAGCCAGGGTCCTTAAATTAATGTTTGTATATATTTTCTGTTTAGTTTATGTACCGGATGTCTGACTATATCTGTTTCTACCCTTAGGTGCATGCCAAATACCGTATTATTTTTCCTGCTTGCAGGAACATGATTTATTCATTGATTGAGACATAACCCAAAATTATCAGTAGTAGCAGGTAAAAATTGAAAGATCATTTCATGATTCTGTGATTTTGAAGACAAAAAAAAAATAAATTCTTACATTCTTAGTAAGTGCTTGATCCAAAACTATTGAATGTAATAAAAAAAAAATCTTCATTAATGTTAATAGGAAGGACAGTAAACTTAAAATGCTTTACAGAGTGAAATGTACAAAGCAAGGCAACATGTTCTACAAAAAAAAAAAAAGTAAAGAAAAGAAAAACAAAGTCACAATCAAATCTCCTTCCCATTTAAAACCTAGAAATATTGCAATTCTTTGAAAATTTAATTAGCATGTAGTTTTGTATATCCATTTTTATATTGGAGCTGGTGCTAGGTTGACTCCTTTTAAATTTAGCTTATTCTGCATTGCATTTACCTGAAATATCCTGGAGAACTACACTGCTCATAAATAGGCTACAGTAGAGATCATATTGAGGCATATCTCAACATAACTTAAAAAAAATTTATTTGTTCACTACGTTTCTGGGAGATTAGGTTCTGATCACCATATTTAAAGTCATTGGCAGAACTGGTTTCTATTAATTTTGTTTTCAAATCTATTAATCTTAAACACTGCAATGCTCTGGCAATGGAGTCCATAATTTAATTATACATTGTTTCAAATCTGTTTAATATTCCTATGACTAGTTATTCCCTAGTTCTTTTTTATGACAAATACTGAATAATCATCCCTTATTCATCATCTATATCATGCCAATCATGATTTTGTAGGCCTTTCTCATAGCTCCCCTTAGTCATATCTTTTTCAAACAGAAGAGTTCCTAGGCTGTTTAATCTTTCTTCATATGGAGACCAATATCCAAAAATGAGGAGGCAGGGGACAGGATGGATATCATTCATGCTTTAAATGAAGAATGTAATTAGACCTGACATACAGCTGGTCTCAACGGGAGGAGAGATGTTACTGCAAAGAACTACACAGAAATCACAACATTCATAGATTCTGGAAGACTGCCAGTCTGATTTACCTTCTCTGAAACTTTTGTAATCCAGCGAAGTACATTTGAGTTGGCACTATCAGAAAGGAATGCAGTATTCAAGACTTGAATTTATACTATAGTACAACGAAGTTTTCAACTTGTTCAAAAACCCTTTGCTAATGATTCTATTTTTTTTTTCTTTCTCTCTGCTGTGCACAGAGTAGGCAATTTTGGAGGATGATCCACAGATTGTACACATCATTTCACATCTACATGTACTCCAGCATCACTTTCCTGAAAGGACAGCAGCTGATTTAAAGTATGTTACTCAGTAAGAATACATCTACATTGTGCAAAAGAAGATATGAAGATTCTCAGGTTAATGGAAATCTAACACAAGAAATAGCAGAGCTGTGATATCATAGAGACTGGTTGCGCAGTGTTAGATTCAGTACATTTGTATACCCTAGCTGTGGTCACAGAAGTAATGCTTGAGCAGGTCAACTGGAGAAGGACCTACAGCCAGCCTTATAACCTTGGGTTCAATGTTGAAAGTTTCACTGTTTGTTGACTAGATTTGGAGCGTCTGAACAGCACTATCCTTGGGTTACATGAAGTTAGCAACTAAAAACTGCTGTAGTCCTGACCGTGGAGGTGACTCCTAATTAGGCCTTTTAACCTTTAATCTAACAGAACTCTGTTTTAACTGCTGAAAATGAACCGGGCACACTCCTTGGTTTGGGGGTGACTTATGTGCTGGCTTGTTTCTAAGATACATGAAGCCGAGGAAGAAATGGAGCACCCTCTTGTTTACCAGGCAAAGAATAAGCACAACCAAGGAGGAAGGAAGGAAAAAGTCTTCAAAGTTAGCAAAAGTGGACTTACTAAACCGTAACAATACATTTGCAATGAAGAGCTTTTAATTTCTTTGACTTTGCGTTTTGCTTATTTGCTTGTTTCCTATTATTTTATAAAATAAGAAGATTAATCAAAGCAGTGATACTTCCTATGCTGGCAGCTGGCCCTAGAAATGCCTCAAAAGCAAATTTCTCTGACACTCAGGGCAAATTTATGAAACTTCAGGATTACCTAGAGTTCCAGCATATTTCTTACCATTTGATGAAGCACCTCTAAAAAGGAGGGGTTTGGTTCTGCTCTTATCTTTGGCTTTATATTTTGAATGGGGAAAAGTTACCCTAGAAACTTAGAGGAATGCTTAATTAAGAAACGAGTATTCTAAAGTCTGCAAGAAAGTAAGCCAAAGGAACAGATTTCTTTACAGGGAAAATTTTTATTGAAGTTTTCCTAGTATATATTATTGTTATTATTAAAAAATCTTTATTTCTAATTATGCATATGAACAATCATATACACTTATGGAAAAGTTTATAATTACAATTATATTATATGCTATATAATTATATTGAATATAACACATGTGTTTGTATTATATAATTATATTCCTAATTATAAATAATATATTGAAATATTGCATCAGTTATTGTAAAAAGTCAAAATAGTCACAAATTCATCAGCATTTAAGTAACATTTTTTACTGGTCCGTGATCTTGTGTGTTAATCTGAACAAATGTTAACGAGCTTTAAAATTCTGGGCCAAAATACAAATTGAATTATAAGAGGGTAATACTAGTTCTGTCACAGTATGAACTGCAGGATTTTGTTTTTACTTAGTGTACTGTAAAAAGCTCTTCTTGGAATTTCATAGTGTGTGCTGACAATGATTTTTACCCAGAGGATTTAATAGCCCTCTGTGGCATTTATGGTCTTTTTACATCAATTTCTTGATACATAGTGTTTATTCTGTGTATTGCAGACTCAGTGGTAGAGTTTATTGCAGCCATCATTTTACATGTCGTCAAAGTGTTTCAGTTCCTTCTTCCTAAGTATGATAAGAAAATGTATATTTAATGTATAGATTCTTGACTTCTGCCATGGAGCCAAGAAACTCCTGCTTGTTTGACACAGCAAGTTGTAAAAGATTTTTTGAAATAGGATATTTAACCTGTGCAATTAAACTTCTTTGTGTCATTGATGATATCAGGAATAAATAATCTATGGAGTCATGCTTTCTTACTATTGAGAATAAATTACCTAATAAACCATTAACCATTGAGACAATACATTGATGTGAAACACTGATTAATAATGTATCTCAGCATGAATTTTGACACATTAGTCCATAGAAAAAATTGCTGCAAAGGCACAGACCTTCCTGAAGCAAATCCAAAAATTAAATTTCACACAGCATTTTGGGGGATTATAATACTCAATTGATGTCCAGTATCTTCTTTAAAATGAAATAGCTCATTAATTTCCTTTTTTTTTTCTTTTTCCAAAATAGTAAAAGCAATTACAGTGGTTGTCATTTTTATAGAATAATTGTCTGTCAAATTTAATTTGAAAAACAAGTCATTTTAATGCATGCAATCCTTACATAGTTTTAAAATCCCAACACCTCCTTTTTAGATTTTCTTTTTTCATAAAAAATAGTGAGATTTTCCTAATGTATATTTTTTTACATCTGATTGCAAGACTGTCTTTCAAAATTAAGATATTTGATATAGAGAAATTAAGATATTCAAAGTATCATTTCACAGTCCCATGTAATTTCCTGTTTTTTCTATAGGGATACCTTTCAGTAGCCCTGCTGAAAGTGTTTCTCCTAAGACTGGAAGAGTGAAATACACAATTGTATCATTCATATTATGATATTGTCACTCTGAGACAGCTGATAGGAGATATCCAAAATCTATATACAGAGACCTACGAACACACTTTGCTATTCCAGAAAAAAAAAGTGTTTATGTCTGTAGACTGCCTAAAGTACAAGAAATGGGAACATTATCAATTTGCCATATGGCTGTGTTGCAGAATGTTACTACACCAAGATGTTTTCAATTCTCTTTATTCTTTTAAGAACCACCACCTGCTAATGTATTTTGTATATAATTGAATGTCGTTTATGCTCTTCTCCATCTTCACTCTGGTAAGGAAAAAACATCAAAACAGATTTACAGTGATTAACAATGGTGGAATTTGCCTTCCTTGTTTTCTTCATGAGTGAGAATTGGTATTATTAATCTGGAGAGGTATAGGAAAGAAAGCAGCAATGCGTAGAAAAAAAATGTGGGGATTGTGATCTGTATCTTGAAGCGGGTGGTAATATTTGTTTGCTGGGGATATGCACTTTATCGCTATCCAAAAATTATTTACTCTTATATTATCTGTGTTTTCTCAACTACTACTCAATATAGCATAGTTAAGAGTGCTTAAATCGACAGTTAAAATGTATACCCTCCTTGCAGGTACCTCAGCAGTCTCTCTCCAAGAATAACTTCTCACAAATTTTTTAGAACTATGCATTAAGGACTTTATGAAATGTTATTACAAATTAATTGCTTGAACATCTTCTTAATGATTTTCAATTTGTTGGTGGATTGTGTCCTGAAGCATATAATTCCTGGAGCAAATAATTTTAAAAATGTTTTCATTCTCTCTCCCTAGGTATTTTCACTATCTATGTGTGGTAGGTTGAGCCCAAGCACCAGCTGAGCACCCATCCGATCACTCTCTCACTCTCCTTTCCACTACCAGAGTGGGAGAGAGGAATGCAAGAGCAAAAGAAAACTCATGGGTAAAGATTAAGACAGCTTAACAGGTGAAGCAAAGTTGCACAGGCAAGCAAAGCAAAATAAGAAAATCATTCACTACTTCCAATCAGCAGGAAGATGTTTATCCACTTGCAGGAAATAGCGGTTATATGGGAAGACAAATACTATAAGCAAAACCATAGCACTTCCTCCTCCTTTACCTGAGATTTTTACAGCTGAGCATGACATCATATGCTGTGGGATATCCCAGGTCAGCTGGGCTCTGCTACACAGGCTGTGTACCCTTGCAATTTCTCAGCCTACTGTCTTAGTGGTGAGGTCAGAGTGAGAAAGAGTGAGAGAAAGATAGAAAGCCTTGACACAAATCCAAAGCACAGCACCATAATTCTGCCCGAGTCAGAGCCATCTTAATGGCTCGGTCTTCTTGGAGTCCCATTACACTGATGACCTAGCTCCTTGCCTGGGAAAATCCT
>WHYT01014508.1:0-90055 GCA_009806455.1 Tetrax tetrax | reverse complement strand
TTATTTTATAATAATTTGCAATAATTTGGAAATACCAGCAATCTCATAACACTGCAGTCTAATTAGCTTAGAGGAATTTTTCATTAGAATGAAGAGCAATGCTACAGAGAGAAGATGCATATGTTACTGACCAGAAAGTAAACCAAACATCTTTACTTTTAAGATGGAAATTCAAGGGAAAAACAAATGAGCCTGTGAACCATCAGTGACAGATAAATTTGGGGGAAATATAGCTAGTATAATAGAATGCGGCAGTATTGGATGATTTTTTTCATATTAAAATAAATTTTATTTAAATTAAAATTTTTCATACTCTGTGCCTAATCAAGAGTATATTCACTGCAAAGAATCAGGTAACATCACACCTGAGGTATGTCTGAAGAGGTCTTCCAAAGACTGAGAAATACAGTCATCTAGAAGAGTAATGAAGAAGGCTAAACGTCTCCCATTTCATGACCTTGTCACAGTTCTTCTGTGTAAGGCTGGAATAAGATTATTGGTCTGGAAATCACTGTGTATCAGACGACTAGAATGCATGTAGCTGTTGGTCATTGTAGGAAAAACTGTCAGATCTGACAAATTTTTGACAGAATTGTCAACTTTTAAACGAGAACCAAAATAATTAAGTATGTTTGTTAAAATTTTCTTCTGCTTTCGAAGGGTAGATGTTCAGGAGGTGATGGCTGACACCAATAGATATATATTTTTTTTTTATGCTTCGTACATCGCCAGGGTTATGCTAGGTGCCCTTAGAAAAACAGAGGATATATTTCTGCACATTCAACCACCCCTCTGGGAAACACTGTTTCTCAAACTGTCATTTGGGCTGTGTTCAGTACACAAGGTGTTTTACCAAAAGATGCAACACATTGTTGATGTCATATAGGTTACTGAGGTCTACATAGATGACATTTTGATTTGGGGAAAAGCCAGTAGAAGAGCTGGACAAGAGACTCTAAGAAGCATTTGAATGAAACAAAAAAAAAACTCCACAAAGCAAAATAAACCAAAACATAAATTATGTGAAACTGAAATAACATACAAGGAAGAGAAATTAACAGAACAAACCAAAAGATATAAACCAGCAAACTGCAGCTGCCAAAAAACAAACAAAAAAAAAAAGACTGATTCATAAAAGCAAGGAAGAAATGGAAGAATGCTTTGGGTTGTGAACCATGCAGAGAAATCTGTGTCATATCCAGTTGTCCCAGAAAGAAAAAACAGGAGTACTAATGTATCAGAGGCAATAATAGTTTTTAAAAGAAAGCTGGAAACAAAACACATTTGAAGAGCTCTAACAGTGATATGCTGTGAAAGTACTTCCAAAACTAATTTTCCACTGATATATCCAGAAGAGAAATAATACAGTCAAAACTAGTGGTGTTTCTGTCAAAGGCTGAAAATGACATTAATCTTTCACACAACACACCTAGCAGCATAAGCAAATTCCAGAATAAATTGAAAGCTGCTATTTATTTCAGATGCTAGACTGACATTAAATTTAATAACATAATTTAATTTAATTTAATAATTAAATATAATTACATTCAATACAAAACAGTGTTTATTGTTAATTTATTATGGCTAGCTTTACCAAGAACTAACATGTTGGGAATTGTATCTGGTACAAAGTTTTCTAATGAGCTTTTGGGAACCAACCAACCAAGCCAGGTAAGTACAGGTTACACAAGGGCAATCAGCTGGAACACAAGCTCCCAACAAGCAGCCCTGTATTTGTCTCTTTGACATTGAGTGATTAGTGAACAAGAGGATGTCCAGGTTTACTGTGTTGCTTGCCTCTACCACAGAAGCATTTTTATTAATTTCATTGCTTTGGAAAACAGCTGACATTCAATCTGGCTGAGAGAACTAAGATATTTCTGAACTGACTTCAACAATCTTTCTTTTTGACAGTTGCTTGCGATGAATGAAGCTGAGTAATCAGCCACTCATGTTTGAAATAGGAGCTGTACATCTGAAATACAGTTTGAACTTGTATTTCAGATGTGCTTGGAGTTATGAGTATGTTAAGAGTTTGCATAATTTTAGAGAGACTTCTGAAATCTTGATTGAATGCTGAACTTTGTACAATCAATTATGTTGAAATAGATATATTTTAAACATTTTCTTGCTGATAATGGAAACTGTTCAACTGTTTTCATTTGCATATTTTTTATAACATCTCTTCTTCTGGACTATATGCATTTCAGCATTACCTTCCTTACAATCAGCTTACCTCAGGAGTACAGGTTTTATCATTTTGGGGGACCGAGTGGATAGCATTTCCTTGACAGTGTTCATATTGCTGAAGCACCCAACCACTGCTGTTACCAACTATTCTGTAGAGCATGTGTTCTGGACTGATTTTAAGGAGCCACAATCTGTAATTATTCTTTTTCTAAAAAATAATCCCATTTTCAATAGACTTTCATTAGCTTAGACTGAGCTACTTTTGCAGTGTGAAATATGCTTGGTTTGCGGACTGAAAATATTTTAAAACTATTTATTTTTCTTGTGTGAATCTTTCCACATGATTTAGTAACAAAGGAGAAATTAAACTTTGTATTTCCAGAACGACACCTTGATGCTGCCACGATCTTGATGAGGCTGGCTTTCCTTTATTATTTTGAAATGTTTATTTGATAATTGTGAGATGGTTCTTAGATTATTTTTTTTAAAGACACCGTAAGAAGCATACCCAGAGGAAAAAAAAAAATTACTTTTTTTATTCATATTGTTACAATCTAGTTGCTACATCTGACACAAGCCAGTCATGCATAAGTAATCATCATTAAATTAGTGAGAGTTGTTTAAATTCTGTAATTGCCAACAAAATGAACATCTCCATCTTAGGTGACACATTATAGGAACCAGTGAAATCTTAATGAATATTCTTGTCAGCATCCAAACTCAAAGGCATAAAATCACTTGCTGTTGCATAAGTTGTTTCTTACGCCTATAAAGTCACTACCATGACTTTTTATTAGATGCTGTCCTCCGATTTTTTATTTTAGTTAAAATAAATGGATTTATGAATGTGTCTTATTTTGTTCCCACTAGTTCTCTTATTTCAGCTGGAAACAAAACATGCAAAAAATTATAGTAGTTATTTCTAGTTAAGAGGACTGTGGCACAGTATCCATCTGTTTTATTTATTTGCTGTAAGTTTACTGTGTGGATTTCTTAAATGATAGAATCAGAGATTCATAGAATTGTTAGGGTGGGAAGGGACCTTTAAAGGTAATCCAGTCCAATCTCCTCTTGCAAGGAGCAGGAACGTCTTCAACTAGATCAAGTTGCTCAGAGTCTCATTCAACCTGGCCTTAAATGTTTCCAGGGATCGGACATCTACCACCTCTCTGGGCAACCTGTTCCAGTGTTCCACCACCCTCATTGTAAAAAACTTTTTCCTCAGGTCTAGTCTGAATCTATTTCCTTCTACTTTGAAACCATTACCCCTTGTCCTATCGCAACAGGCCCTGCTAAAGAGTTTCTCCCCATCTTTCTTATAGGCCCCCTTGAGGTACTGGAAGGCTGCTACAAGGTCTCCCCAGAGCATTCTCTTCTCCAGGCTGAAAGTCCCAACTCTCTCAGTCTGTCTTCATAAGAGGGGTACTCCAGCCCTCTGATCATCTTCGTGGCCCTCCTCTGGACCCTCTCCAACTGGTCCATGTCCTTCTTATGTTGGGGTCTCCAGAGCCAGACGCAATACTCCAGGTGGGGTCTCACAAGAACAGAGTAGAGGGGCAGAATCCCCTCCCTAGACCTGCCAGCTACGCTCCTTTTGATGAAGCCCAGGATGCGGTTGGCTTTCTGGGCTGCAAGTGCACTTTGCCAGCTCATATTGAGCTTCTCTTCCACCAGCACCTCCAAGTCCTTGTCCTCAGGGCTGCTCTCAATCCATTCTCCACCCAGCCTGTATTTGTACTTGGGATTGCCCTTACCCATGTGCAGGACCTTGCATTTGGCCTTCATGAACTTCATGAGATTCAACATGATATAATAAGTAAAATAAAAGGTGTTTCCTGGTCCTGACAGATTCACTCTGTATCATGTGGAATGCTGGCAGAGAGCAGAAATTGTTTCCTCCCCCAATGGATCTGGGTGTGCTCAGCCAGGAAGTGGTTCTGGACTTGAAGGCAGGATAGGTATGAGGATGGAGAGAGAGAAAAAAAAAAAAGAGAGAGAGAAAGAGGCAATGAGGGGTTTCAAATAGGAAAGTTTATGAAAAAAGAGAGGAAGGGGTTTCATGTGAAGAAGTGCAGACATCTGTGATATAGATTTAATCACAAAGTTTCCTTTTACAGTCAAAGGAAATAAATTAATCAGAATGTCCTACGGTAGAGATCAAAATAGCTTTATGATTCACTGTATAAGCATCTGTTTCTTTCCACTGAGTGGATATAGAGCTTAGAGTGACTAACTGAGACACATACAGGACTTTAAAGATATTATAATTTTTATATGTGCGTATATATATATATACACACAGGTGATATGGTGATATGGCTGCCAGTCTAAGAGATGTCTAAGATAAGAAAGCAGATAAGCTGTCAAATATGGTGCGACAAAATAATTTTCTCAGAGGCCAAGGAGAGATGGTGTAGAGCATGAAGCACTCACATATTTCTATTAGAGAAAAAGACTGCAGGGAAAGGTACCATATGTAAAGATTCAGTGAATATAAGGGAAACTGATTGTCAGCTCCTTTCTTTTCTTAATCTGTCTTACTCAAAGGGTGTTTGTTTAATTTTAAAAATTTTACTTCATTTTTAGTATTTTAGTAAAACTAAGTATTAAATATAGAAAATGTTTTAGGAAATTTCCAGGCATATTTTCAAACTGTTCAGTGTAATAGACTTGTAACTGTTGTGGTTTTGTTTAGTGAGGGGGGCCTAAGGTGGTAGCTTCTGTAGGAAACTGCTAGAAGTCGCTCCCCTTTGTTCAGTGAACTCGGACGGACCTAGGGCGGACCCACTGCTGGCCAAGGCTGAGCAGATTGGGAGCAGAATATCCCGTGATAACGCCTCTGTGATAACGTGTTTAAGAAGGGGAAAACAGGAAAAAAAAAAGGAGAAGAGAAGATGTGATGAAGCTGAGCAAGGGCAGAGGCCCAGAGGGGGAGGCGCAGGCCTCATGGGCCTTGCAGGCCTCACCCTCTGGCCTCTCACCACACAGCCGACTGGGCCCAACTCAGCCCGGCCTGGCTGCAAGAGGTGGAGAGGAGATGAGATGGATGATGTGAAGAGATCCCAAGAGGCTTCTGCCAGCCCATTGTGAAGAATGAACTTTTCTTGTGAGAGAAACAGCTGCAAACACCAAGGTCAGTGAAGGAGGGGGAGGAGTAATGTGGCTCCTGGCCAAGATTCCCCTGCAGCCTGTGGTGATGACCATGGTGGAGCAGGTTGTCCCCCCTGCAGCCCATGGAGGTCCACGGAGGAGCAGAGATCCACTTGGAGCCCATGAAGGACCCCGCACCGGGGGAGGTGGATGTCTGAATGCGGCTGTAGCCCGCGGAGGGCCCGCTGGGACAGCCGTTCTGGAGAGACTGCACTCCGTGGAAGAGATGACCTACGTCGGAGCAGTTTAATGAAGGACTGTGGCGTATGGGTGGGACCCCACACTGGAGCAGGGGAGGGATGTGAGGAGTTCTTCCCCCAACTGTGAAGCAGCGGCGTAAAACAACGCGTGATGAACTGACCGCGACCCTCATTCCCTCTTCCCCTCTGTGCTGCTCGGTTGGGGGGAAGGTAGTAGAGATAATGTTAAGCTTGGGAAGAGGGAGGGGTGGAGGAGGTTATCTTGTTTCTCTGTCTCATTATCCTGCTAGTTGTAGTAATAAATGAATAGTTTTCCCCAAGTCGAGTCTGTTTTTGCCCGTGATGGTAACTTTAAGGATTTCTCCCTGTCCTTATCTCAAACCTCAAGCCGTTTTTCTTATATTATCTCTCCCTATTCTCTCGGAGGGTGGGGAGAGTGAGAGAGAGACTGTGTAGTCTGGTCCGGATTGGGGCTGAACTACGACAGTAACGCAAGCTCTTCTTAAGCTAACTACTATGTATTAAAGTATCATCATTATTCTCTCTATTTTTTTTTTCCTGAGAATCTTGAAAACTTATTGTGCTACTAGATGCTTTGTCTTTGAAGACCATTGGTTGCTTCAAGTGACAGGAGGAAATTTGATATGTTTCAGATAGGTATCTAGCCTGTTCCAATTTGTAAATCCACATAAAATATATGGTTTGTCTGTGTACTTTTTTCTGAAGTAGTTTGGCATGAAAGTGTGTAGAGCAATAGTAATAAAGAATTCCCCTCCCTAGTTTCTAAATAATGATAAATAATGATATGCTATCAAACATCAAACTAGAGTGTCCAATATTTCAATAAAGACCTGTTTCATGCAATAGAGAGCATGATTATTATTGCAAATGACATGAAACGGGAATGGACAGTTAAGACACTGAAACACCGGACTAGAATTTCAAATTATTTCCATAAATTGGAGAAGTGGACTGGAAAATAGGGGTAAAATTACGTAGGAACATGTGCATTTTCATAAGCTTAGAACAATTATCTATTCAAATACCAGTCTATTGGTTAGGTATTTAGCAGAAAGAGGCAAACATTGCAGGGCATCTGTTAAGATGTATGAACAGTGTTTTATAATGTAAAATATAAGGAGTAAAACTTCTAGCATTTTTAGCATTACATTTTAAGACAGATACGAAGAGAGGACAACCTCAAGCAAAAGCACAGGAATGATGTAGTAAATATGAAGTACAGAAAAAAAAGATGGAAATAACATAATAAAACATACTCACATTCATAGAAAGCTGACATGGAGAGGAAGAAAATGTTTTTCAAGTGTAGGACTTAAGAAAAGAAGATAAAAGTTGAAATTAGTGCAAGACAGAGTTTGGTTAGACACAAGTTTTGTAATGTTAAAAAAAGTGATACTCCTCCTTCACATGCAACTTGAAGCTATAGAAACAGGCTTGATTAATTGTGTGGTTCTCTGATGTATGTGTGCTGTATAACTACTAATTAGCATTTTTACTGAGCGGATAAATTATTCTGGTGGCCAAATCTTTGCCATCAACCACTATTTTCTCTTGGAAGGTCTTTCTCCCCCCGCCCTTCCCAAGGGATATATTTTCAATGCTGTCTTTCTTAGTAATTGAAAATGATTGACAATTTTGAATGTTTCAGTTCTGTGTGTGTCAAAAGTCAGATGTTTTAAGGGAGCCTTGTTTTTTTATTGTGCTGTGCATGTATTTCCTAAAACTTTGAAACCATTCAGGCTTGCCAATTTGGCATCTAAAAGTTTACATACCAAAATCACTATTGCAACAAGTAGCAGAGTTCTCTAAAACTGCTGAGGGCAGACAATACCAAAATACAACTCTTTAATCAATTTACTTTCGTGTTCAGATGCTAAATTTAGTCTGAATGTATCTGCAGAAGTTGTGGAGTTTTCCTCAGTAAGGGCCTTAAAAAACCATTTTGAATAAACTTGCATTAGCAGTGATTAATGGCTGGTGTTTGAAGGCTGGGTTCATTCTTTTGGTTTGCTTTAATTAGTGTATTTATTACAAAGTTGTCTAAAACATGAAGGAAAGATGAAACAGAAGAGTCTGTATGTGAGATACTGGGTCTACAGAAAATGTTCTTATATAGTAAGTTGCAAAAAAAAAAAAACCTAGCAATGATTACAGTACCTTCTTCTGTAAAGAAGGGAGTTATCAAGGGCCAGGAGAATGGGAAAATAAACAAACCTAGAAGAAAGTATAAAGTGTTTGTTCTCAGTGACAGTCTTAGAGAACCAGCAGTTTCATGAGTAGGAGAGGGAAGAGCCAGTCTGATTGAAGAAAGAGAGAACAAGAAGCTCTGACAGTCATGCCAAATTCCTCTTTACTAACTAGGTCAACCAGTTTGTTGACAAAGACAAAACAGAAATCAGAAACAATGATCAGAAACGTCTTCACCAGATCCTAACTATCAAATGTCATCTGACAGCTTGGAGGTGTGAGACTTGAAGCAAAAAAAAAATTATCAGAGTCTCTCCTTCTGGACGGAAAGCTGAATGTCCTAAATGCAATAATAGATGTTGTAGAGATTGTATTCAACATGTTTGTATTTTATGATCCTATTTTTTTCTATTTTATTGAAAGGAATTGTGGATTATTACTCACACATTCATTCCCATATGTGGTTTTCATTCCCTTTTCTTTCTGTGTTTACTGTTTTCCCTCCTGAACTTTTGTCTTAACTTTCATCTGCCTCACTTATTTTTTTCCCTCATATACAATCTTATTATTTTGTTGTTCTCCCTCTTCAGCTCTCACCTTTGCTCTTAATAGCCTGTATCTTTAGTCTTTGTCTAAATATTCTTAAAAAATCTATTTCTCCCATCTCATCCTTTATTTCTCATACTCAGTCTGATGATCAGTGCCATATCTTTTACGTTCTTACATAATACACCACACAGTGCTCTTTGCCCCTTATATTTTCGACTCACACCCTCTGTTTCAACAATTCTCGTTACTCAAATGTTTGTCCTTTGTTTGTTACCTCAGCCATTGTTGCTTTATTTGTTGCTTGTATTTCAGGATTTTGTTTCTGTTACTGCTTTATATACTTTTCCTCAAATCTTTGAGGTATTTTCCAAAAACTGTTTTTCACACCTTGAATACCCTTTTACTTCACCCCCAAAGGCTTTTACTCTTCATATTCTTCCTTAAGACTCGTCTGTGTTTCATATTTGTAAAAAACAATCAATCTGCAATGCTATATTAAGACCACAGATTTTTATGTCTATATATACTTAAACAGAAATAACAGGACACTTTAAGCTAAGTAATTTAGTTCCCATAGGTAAGCTTGCACATTTTAAATACTCTCAGACATCTCTGTTTTTTTCTTTTCTTACTATACAAACTGATGCATTCCTTGAGATGATATTACACATTCTTTGGTAGAAGGATCATGAAGATCATGATCTGTCCTATGTTCACTCACAGATGCTATTTTTGCTCCAGCCCAGATAGCTGTCACAGTAGGATAGAAACTAATTCAAGTGGAGGCATGAGCACCTGCTAGTTAGTCCAGTGCAGCTGCTTAGAACTGAGTCTCTCAAAAGCTTTAATTATAAAAAATACTAAAACCATAAGTGACTCAGAAAATCACTGGAGCTTACTTGGTATGTCTGATTCAGAAAATTCTTGGCACGGAAAATGCCAGATCCAACCTGTGTTTTAATTTTAGAATACAATTTGGGTTTAGATCAGAAAAGCCCATCTCAAAAATCACCCACAGAGTGAATACTACTGTGAATTCTCCACAACTACTCCAGCCAACAAAGAAAGGAATAAAACTGGAGTATTTTTTTAGATTACTGAACTTCAGTTTTTCACACCTCCTTCACATACAGCTGGGGTGGCTTGAAGAGTTAGTAATAGGCTTGATTAATTGCTTGGCATTTTGATGCAGGAATTCATACTATATAATTAGAGTTTTCACTGAAGTGGGTAAATTATTTCAAATCTTATGTAAATGGGAGAGGCTTTCACTTCAAAGATTTCTCACCAACAGCCATTTCCCTCTGGAAGATCTTTTTTTCATTGGGGCAGACATTTTCTAATTCAATAATATCGGGTTTTATGGTTCAAAGTAACAAGTAATTTTAGATGCCTCAATTTTATGTACCCAACTTCAGACAACTTAGACAGTACTGATTTTGTGGTGTGTTCAGGTTCTATTTGTGAAAAGATTTCCTAGGCAGGGCACAAAATGCTGAACACTAAAATCACATTGATGATAATAACAGACATCTTCAGCACTGTCAGTAAGGAACAAGGTGGAGTTGGTACTTTCACAGAAACACAGAGTGGTTGAGGTTGGAAGACACCTCTGGAGGTCATCTGATCCAACCCGTCCACCCGCCCTGCTCAAGCAGGGTCAATTAGAGCCAGTTGTGCAGCATCATGTCCAGACAACTTTTGAATATCTCCAAGGTGGGAGACTCGACAACCTCCCTGAGCAACTTGTGCCAGTGCTCAGTCACTCTAACAGGAAAAAAAAAACAAAACAAAACAAACTATTTCCTGACATTCACATGCAGTTTCCTGTATTTCAGTTTGTGCCCATTGCCTCTGGACCTGTCACTAGGCATCACTGAAAAGAGTCTGCTTCCATCCTCTTTGCACCCTCTCTGCAGGCATTTATGTGCATTGATGGGATCCTCACTGAGCCTTCTCTTCTCCAGGTTAAACAGTCCCAGCCCTGTCAATCTTTCTTCATTTATGAGCTGCTCCAGACCCTTAATCATCTTGATGGCCCTTCATTCAACTCTCCAATATGTTCATGTTTCTCGTACAGAGGACCCTAGGACTGGACACAAGACTCCAGGTATGGCCGCACCAGTGCTTAGTAGAGAAGGATGACCTCCCTCAACCCACTGGCAACACTTTGCCTAGTGTAGCCCAGGATAATGTTAGTTTTGATATTACACTGGAGCAGGTGGATATGTCTTGAAGGAACTATGGCCCTTGGGAAGGACCCACAGTGGAGCAGAGGAGGAAGGAGAGGCAGACAGAACTGACTATAGTTCAGTTATCAACTGGACATAGCCCTCTGTTCCTCATATTCCTTGCATCACTATGTAGGGGCAGCAGGGAAAAGGATTTGGGAATTAAAGAGCGAAGTTGAGCCTAGGGAAAAAGGGAGATGGGGGAAAGATGTTGGTTTAATTTGGTTTTTTTGTCTCTTATCATTTTAAATGGTAATAAATTAAATAATTTTCCCCAAGTGGACTCTGTTTTGCCAGTGATGGTAATTGGTATGTGATTTCCTCATCTTTATCTCAACCCATGAACTTTTTTTGTCGTATTTTGTTCTTTCAGAGGGACTGAGACAGCAGCTTGATGTGCTCTGGCAACCAGGCAAGATCAACCCAGTACATCTCTATATGACAATTAGTCCCTGTTTTTTCTTAGGAAAAAATAATTTATAAAACATGTAAATAATTACTCATTTTAAAATACTAGGCTTCCAAATATTCCATATATTAAGGTTTGGGAGGCTAACTTGCAACTATTAGGTGACTAAGTTGCATGCAGATGACAGAAACAACCATTTTCAATATCATACAAAGCAAGTTAGCCCTAAATCAAAGTAACGTCATATTCCCATCTTCATTGAGTTCAGTCACAAATGCATGTTTCTTGGTACTTCTTGCTGATTACATTTAATCAGTTATGGTCAAGTTCTAGGGCAAAATGTGTCACTAGTAATAATTATTGAGAAGAAAAATAAAGAGAGATCTTTCATGGGAAGCAATGACTCTAGAAGAGGTCCCTTTCCTGATGTTGACATTATGTGTAGTAGGTCAAACTCTAAACCTACTGTTTGCAAAATGTTTGTCTTCCTAGGCAGTATTCTGACAGATGTATTCATGATGCACAATGAATTCATTCAGCACCTTGCATACCGTGTTCAGATTTGGGCCCCCTACTACAAGAAAGATATTGCGGTGTTGAAAGGTGTCCAAAGAAGAACAGCAAAGCTTCTGAGGGGTCCAGAGAGCAAGTCTTATGAGGAGTGACAGAGGGAATTGGGGTTATTTAACCTGGAAAAGAAGGAAACTCAGAGGAGACCTTATCACTCTCTGCAGCTATCTGAAAGGAGGTTGTAGAGAGACGGGTGTTGGTCTCTTGTCGCAAGTATTAACTGATAGGATAAGAGGAAATGGTCTCAAGTTGTGTGAAGGGAGGTTTAGATTGGATATTAGGAAAAATTTTGTCATTGAAAGGGTTATCAGGCATGGGATCAGGTTGCCCAGGGAAGTGGTTGAGTTACCATCCCTGGAGGTATTTAAAAGATGTATAGATGTGGTGCTTAGGGACATGGTTTAGTGCTGGACTTGGTAGTTTTAGGTTTACAGTTGGACTTGATCTTAAAGATCTTTTCCAACGTAAGCAATTCTATGATTCTATGATGTTGCATGTTCAACAACACTTCAGTGTTGAGAGACCACTCTTCTCAAGTTCATGTTCTTCTCAAGTATGCAGAGGAGTGAACACTTAAAATTCAGCCCATAAGACACAAAGTATAACATTACATGCATTGATTCTATGAAGAAATAGAGCCCTAACAAAAGGATGTTAAGAAAGTTAGAAGTGATTTTGGCAGACTGACAAATCCTGAAGTTACTACTTACAGAGTTATCCTTCAAAGATGGGAAAAATACATACATTTATTTTACTTTTATATCTTGTTACAACTCTTCAGAATGCTTACTTTAGCTTTTGCTTTGATCAATAAGCTTATTGATTAAGCAGATGCTTTATTTGAATGACAATTTTTCCACACAGACTGCAGGGTGAGAAGGTATATTTCTGAGATGCCACACATCTGACACAAATTACAGGATTTCTCTGGGTGGACAGCACACTTCATGCCATGCCACATAGAATAGGTTGGAGACCAGTGATTTTACTAGTAAATGTATGAAAATTAAACTATTTTCTCTAGTTACCATTAACTCTTTACTAACTAACAAGATGGATGGAAGGGGAAAAAAAAAGAGGAAAAAAAAACCAGCAGCAAACTAAACGCATGACTCATGGAATATTACACTCCAAGTAAATTTTGGCTTTATCTATCTTCAAGCATTTGATTTCTTAAATGACACATGGTATTATTTACTTATTCCTTTACTTTTCCAATCAGGAAGCTAAAACTCACTTTTGCTATGTGCTGAGCATTCTAGCAAGGTTGAGAATAAGTTCCAACAATTTCTGTTGATGCTGAGCATGACCTGCAGCCCACTGAACTCAGTTAAAAATACTATTTTTTTTGTTGTTTGTTTCTTTCAAGTGGCATGTTCAGAGGTGGCAGCTGTGGCACTTACTAGGTTGCTGTAAACAGCCAGTCCTGTTACAATGACTTCAAGCAAAAGCAAAATGGATGGTTACTGGTATTACTATCTGAATTCTTCAAAAAGTGCTTTATTATTGTATTTTCAGAGACAATGGGGGGAGATGTTTGCTTGTTTGTTTGGTTTGGTTTTTTTGTTTTTTGGGTTTTTTTTCCCCAAAAACCTAGCTTAAAAACAAAGAAAAAGCATTGTCAAAGAAGGGAGGGGAAGAGAGGAGTGCTGAACTTTTTCCTTATGCATCTTTTCTCATCAGTTCTATTGTATAAAGATTTTAAAACTGGTATTAATATACTAGCTGTATTACTTACCAATATATTAAGGATGAGAAAAATATTTAGCTGTTTGAAACCTTTGCTTGGAACACAATATAAAAAAGGAAGCCCTTCAGACACATTTTCAGGGAGTTTCTATTCCTAAGTCTTCAACCATTCACTCCTTTAAAGGGATACATCCTAGCTCCTGCACGCAGCTGAAGGAATTGATCTGTAGACAGAGAGGTTTAATCAGAAGAGCTATCCCCTAAAATGTAGACTGGCTATAGAAATTGTCTATCAAAGATCTTTCTTCAGGAGGGCTCTGAAATGGGATAAGGGGGTCTTGGAATCTCCTGAACATGTCCTCACATCTTAACAAAACGGTTCTCTGGTTCAGCCACTGTTGCAATGCTTTCACAAGCTACAGTCCACCATAGAAGAATTACAGCGTACGCTGAATAATAGTACTTCAATGGTTTCACTGTCTCTCAAGCCTTCCAGAGGTTAAGTAACCTTTTTTCTTTTTCGCTAACTGATCTTTTAAAATAATCTTTTAAAATGTATTTAATAAAAAATAAATGCTATTAATATGTGCATAGAATACACATAATTATTCTCTAAGCCTCATCAAAGTGAAATAAGAATCTTAGAAAACTGACTTTTGAGAAGTAAAAACATTTGACCACTGATTTAGATTTTCAAATATGGGATTATAAGATATATCAAATGTATTTCAGGAAAAAAAAAACAAAACAAACCAACAATCCAATCTTAAAAGAATAAAACAAGTAAGTAAGGGAGTTATTCTGCAAACATAGAGTTACACTAGAGAGCCTGACAATTAAATCATCTTTTCTGATCCTACAGTGGGTGTTTGCCTGCATATATGTATCTCTCTGTATATACGTACACACATATATTTGAATGATAGTGAATTGTAGCAAACACACCTAACTGGAAAGCCTGGCTTGGGCCTGTTAGCACTGAGCGTGAATGGATATTTTATTACTGACCAGAAAAAACACAGGGCTGAACCAAGAAAACAAAGTAGATAATTGAAAGCACTAAAAAATGTTTGTTGTTTGGGTTTGTTTGTTTGCTTGCTTGCTTGCTTGCTTTGTGGGTTTTTTTTTGTTTGTTTTTGTTTGTCTTCTGTTTGTTTTCTATGGCAGTCTGAAAGTCAGAATTTATGACTGCTTCTGAAAGAGAACGCTTATAAATTACAGGATGAAAAATACAGATTTGGAAACACAGAGGTTTCTTTTTTCTTAGCACAGTTTTCTGCAGCTTTTATAAACTTCTAAATAAAGCCATTTTCTAAAAACAAAAACTATTTTATTTTTATCAGAGTATAGATATAGTGATTTTGTGTTGTTTTTTTTTCCCAGTTAGAGAAACAGTATTATACTGCACTTCAGCTAGAAGTCAGATTTGTCCCAGATGCAACAGAGTCCTAATACTTTCAGACTTGATAGGCTGACACAAATCCAAATCCATGACAGAGAAAACACTTTCATTTACTGTTACCCTCTATTTTTAATTCCTTCTTTTACAGTGTTCAGACTTCCAGTATTTATAGATAAAGAAAACAGATCATAATTTTGTGGGAAGTTATTTATTCACTTCCAGGAGACAGTAAGTAGATACTTCTTTCCCTCTAATTTATTATGTAATAAAGTTCACTAAAAGTTAACTTTATTTCATTAAACATGTATTTACACCTGCATTATATAGCAACAGAATATTGTATTTTCTGAGGTTTGAAAGTCACACTGATACCCTTTACTTACCCACAGATACTTAGATGCATGTAGTCCTTGTTTTCTCTCCTCTTCCTTTCATGCACTGTGTTGGACCAAGTATCATGAGATGAGATGTATCAGTGCACTGCCAGGAACAATCATTCTTTCATACCTTTCTCTGAAGAGATATTGTTCTCCATAATGAAAGGGAAAATGGGAACTGAAGACTAACAAGCCTTTATGAAAAGATATTTTTTTTAAAGCTTCTAAGACAGGTAAACTTAATAAACCTAATAAAGTACTGTACATTTTTGCTTGCTGTGCTTTTATCTACCCTTATAATACAAGATATTTTTATCACTTTGATGAGTGTAAGGTACTGTACTTAGTGAGTAGAGGTGTTACAATGACATTTTGAGTACGTTGTAATAAACAAAATCATCCTTCTGGTTTGTAGGTTTCCTTTGAAGGCCTGTCACAGCATAAGGACATTTCATCTGTTCCATCTTAATACTATTTTCCCCTGGCTTTCATCTATTCTGTCAACCACAAAACATAATAGTAAATGGCTTAACCAAATGGACATAAATGTTAGTACCATTATTTTCCCTTTGAGGGCCAAACTATCACAGCAGGGTTGCTGTATGAAGCACAGTGATGTAACAACATGCGTAGCTGTACACAGAATAGGCAACTGTGAAAAGGATATGGGAAAAACATGATGACAAATGTCAGGATAATAAGGGGAAGAGAATTTGAAAAGTTGGCTGGTAATCTGTTCTGATCAGAACTATACCATATTTTAACTGTCAGTAGCAAAACTTGAACTGAATAGACCTCAAAGGAAACAAAACCACACAAAGGACAAAGAATTATTCAAGGGTTGCAATTTTATTTGTTTTCTGGGGCAGTCTATGTTGGGCAACTTTTCTTTTTTTATTTAAACAAAATGCACCCTAAGAGAAAAAAAAAAAAATATTTCCATCACAGAACAAGAAAACAAAGCTATACTCATGGCGAATAGATCTACTAATACATAGTAAACTGTGAATTCACCCTTAAGTTATGACCACCTTGGTAATTCCCTTGGAAAATAATCTAATGCTTGTGAAGTAAAAGAGCTATTGTTTGATGCTTTGTTTAACAAGAACATTAATTAAAACTTGTTTAATACTGATATTTTGGATAACTGTATGTACTTGTACTATACAATGATGAGTACAGTACATGCAATAAAGGCATTGTTTTATTTTGTTTTGTAGTGAAATACGTTTTTTTTCTTCATAGGAAAGAAAAATACACTGGTTTGGTTTTTAATTTTCACACTGGAGAGGTCACATGTTTTGTTTCATTACTACTATGTTGCTTATACAAGCTCTTTTACAAAAATGTAACTATCCATGCTTTTGAGGAAAGAAGAAAAACAAAACCTAACAACTGGTTAATAAGATGTAGCACGGTATAGTGTCAAAGAACAGACAAAGAAAACCCAATATTATTTTCATCTGAAACTGTAAAGGAAATACACTTTAATTTGAGAGTTTACTTTCATGAACATGAAAGGCCTTATGTAATAGGCCTTTCAAAAAGCTGTCTTTGACACTTGAGGAAAAGGAAGCAAAATTGTAAAGGTCAGACAAGGTCTACCAATGCCAGACTCCAAATATGTATAGAAATTGCTGCTGTGTGTACAGTCTTTAAAGTGCTTTCTAATTCCAGTTGAATTCACTAAATTCCATTTTCTTAAGCTGGATTTCCCTGATCCTGCCCAAAAATTGAATTCACAGAGCTGGAGGAAGAAATAATTGTGGTGTTCTGCTCCTTTTGTCCAACAGCTCAGGCTGTGTCTAGGGTACATTACAAGATGTTAGTTAAAGGGCTTTTCAGAGGTATGAGACAATATAAGCCAATGTTTGCCCTTGCTTCAGCTGAAGAGTTCCTTTAAGTTTTGGGTTTCTCAACCTGCAGGAAAGTTGTCTCACTACCGTAGTAAAGGGCATTTTGAATTACTGTTTTCTCAGGACAGAACTGCTTCACTTAATGTATTATAAATGCCGAAAGTAACTTATCCAGAAAGCAAGCAAAGAGGAATTATTCTTTAGCTTGAAGGTTCAAATCCTCACCTAAAAGAGGGGAAAGAAACTCCCTCTGCAAATTACATTAACTGATTCATTAAAGTGAAAGACTAGCAACAGAAATAAAGTGTCTTGATTTTCCAGTATTCACTTTTTTCTTCCCTTAAGTTCATATACCCAAAAACAATACATGGTTTTGACAAGAAATGAAAAATTAAAGCAGGACAAAGACTTGATCTAAATTTGTCTGCAGGTAAGTCTGTGTTCCAAATAAGTAAGAGCAACATCATAGTTTCTGAGAAATTACTATGCTATTTCTTTTTCTTTTCCCCCATAATTAGTCCTAAATAACCAATGTGGGTGGTATGCAAAATTCCATGTACAGAGGTGGGTTTGGTTTTTTTTTTAACTTGTACAGAAAGGAATGAAAATACTGTATTTCTTTAGAATTCAGATATTATTTTCTAACTATTTTCAGGTGTTTAACTGAAAGATCAGTTACTCCTTCAGCCTTACCTTCCTTACCATTAGGAAATATTGCTTGAAACCAGTAGTCCTTACCTGTAGAATCATAGAATCATAGAATGGTTAGAGTTGGAAGGGACCTTCAAAGGTCATCTAGTCCAACCCCCCTGCAAGGAGCAGGGACATCTCCAACTAGATCAGGTTGCTCAGAGCCTCATCCAGCCTGGCCTTGAATGTTTCCAGGGATGGGGCATCCACCACCTCTCTGGGCAACCTGTTCCAGTGTTCTACCACTTGCATTGTAAAAATTTTTTTCCTAATATCTAATCTAAATCTACCTCCTTCTAATTTAAACCCATTACCCCTTGTCCTATCACAACAGGCCCTACTGAACAGCCTCTCCCCATCTTTCTTGTAGGCCCCCTTCAGGTACTGGAAGGCCGCTATCAGGTCTCCCCAAAGCCTCCTCTTCTCCCAACTCTCTCAGCCTGTGCTCATAGGAAAGGTGCTCCAGCCCTCTTATCATCTTTGTGGCCTTCCTCTGGACCTTCTCCAACTGGTCCATGTCCTTCTTATGTTGGGGGCTCCAGAACTGGACAGAGTACTCCAGGTGGGGTCTCACCAGGGCAGAGTAGAGGGGCAGAATCACCTCCTTCAACCCTCTGGCCATGCTCCTCTTGATGCAGCCCAGCATGTGGTTGGCCTTCTGTAATGAGTAATAATCATATTTAACAGTATGATTTTTAGCATGCCTAAAAATAAGATAGTGTTTCATGGTTTGTACTAGTTTGTCATACACAGTTCTTCAATTGCAGTAACTTAGTCCAGAGGAAACAGTAATTTACTCAAAATGTGGTGTAATTTTGGATTTTAAAACCCCCATATTTAGTATCCATAATTCATTCATTTAAATTAGTAATTCAAATTTAAATATGTTTGTGTTTTTATTGTGCTTACTATCAGATTTATGCTATAACTAAGTCCTTTTACAGGGTCAATGTCTAACTCAAAGACTGAGTGTTCCCCAATATAGTCATAGTTGATGTCCACCTCCAATACATCTGTTTTAAAGATCTAAAATCCTCTTAATATTTCAAAATGGTAAGGCAGTTTTTTGTGATTGAAATAAATTACTACAGTAACTCTAACATATATGTGCATCTGTAAATATCTATTAGTTAGGTATGAAGTATGCTTAAGGTAAAACAAATCCACAGAAATACTAAAAGACAAGACATATATTTACTTTCTGTTACCTATATGTTCCTTTTTCTGATTCTTAATTGTCATATCTACAGTTTTAGATGCCACACTGAATGGTATATTAATTATATTTTAATGGGAGCTGGTGATTTAAGAGTCCTTGTTTTAAAATCTCACATGTTCCTTCTGAATTTTTGGGTCCAAAATGACAAGCAGTCGATATACGAACAGTTAAACAAACTTCTCAGCTGCATTTTGAACTCGAAATAGAACTCCGTCATGCAAAGCCAACTTACAGGCATTTCTTGTTTGTGTCCTTACACAGGTATTCCATAACAAATTTGGCAACTTCTGTTACTCCTAGTGCACAGTTACAATAGAAAAAGACAATGGCATATAGGCTAAGTATGGATTACCAAAAACTGCACAAGTGGTCGTTCAAAAGGAAAATGGTCATTCCCTCTAAAATCTTAGTATCCCTTATCATTGCTTTGCTAAATGTATCTTCCAGGATGGAGCTAGGAGTGGCTGCAGGAGATAAGCTATTGAGCTGACTGTGAACTTTTGGTTATAAATTTTTAGCTTTTGAAGACCAAACAGGTCTTTTTCTACTAGGCTGTCTGGTCCCTCTAGGTTTGTTACAGGTGAAGTGGATGAAAAAGATTTTGCTACTTCACATGACGCTTATCCCTGCATACGTTGAATGCAATGGTGGTTGTCTTATTCACTTTGTTAGCATGTCTATCTAGCTCCTCAGATCCATAGAAAGCTAAGAGTGTTCTCAGCCATGTCATTTCACATAGCCTTATTCAGCTTATGATTCCCAGTTCCACATCCCCTGTTAATCTCCAAATTGTTTTGTTTGGGTTTTTCTTCTTTGGTTGATTTTGAGGTATCATACCACATCACTCACAGTAACTTCCCTCCTATGCATTTCCTTACAGCCCTTTGTATAAAAGTTTACTTGATCTATCCTCTGCTTTCTGCATATAAATTAAATTTATCTGCATGTTCTCTGTGTTTAAGAAGGCTTACGTGCACATGAAAATTAGGGCACTAAACAGGCAATTGGATTTTTCTGGCATGCAATCTTCTAGTGTGCATCTACAAATGCTCACAGATTATTACGGTAACAAATATTCTAGACTCAATTAAAAGTAACCTATTAAAAACATTTTTCTTGGTTATAGACATAATAATATAGCCATGTACATTGTTTGAAGAAGTGGAAACTACTTACTGCTCATAATAGTTACATTTATTGTGGGAGTTCTGACTCTAAGTGTAGGACATACTGCAAATAAAAAGTACACAAAATAGCACAAGGTAGGAAACACAGACTTAAGCATCTACTGGTATAGCTGAAGAAAAACTCATTATAGATTAGAACAAAATCTATGATCCTGATCACCCAGGTACTCAATACAGATAATTCCTGCTGAAGTTGCAGTGGGAGTTTTGTATCCTGAAAGACCACAAGATGATCCCTTTGATTTGCCTTTATTTCTTTACACCTATTTTGATGAGGTGATCCACTGGCTTTAAGTGCTTTTATAATTTCCAACATATTCAAATTGCAAGCAATAACACACAGGAAATAAACAGACACCCTATATAGAAATTCCCCCCATTCACACCATACATTACATACATTGGCTGAAAGATTATTTCTTGATGTATCTTAACAATTAAGAACACTAAAGGCTTCTCATAGAAACCCGAAGAGAAAAAAAAAGCATTTCTCTTCTGATTCAGGAGATTGTTCAGTAGAATACTATCAATATTTGTAGCTACAAAGACATACAAGAAGAGATAATAACTTAAAAGCCTCATGTAAATAAAAAAACAGTACATAAAAGCTATTGAAGAATCATTATCAATCACAAATCAATGAAGAGCAGTGATGCATTGTGCCTTCCTCAGAAAAGACTTAAGATGGTTACTACAGTCTCTGTTCATCTTAGCTTCCACAGCATTATATTTTACTGGGCTGTACTGCAACTGGTGGTGGGTTCAAAATCCAGTGGCAGCATTTTCCAGTTCTTTATGAAGTGAGTATTTGCATCAGCACGATGAAAACAGGTCACCCTGTTTCACTCTTTGATGTTTATGTTTAAATGATCTTTTACAAGGTTGGAGCTGTGTATGTGAACCACCTCAAGGAACTGCATCTTAGTTTCTCCTTTCCTGGCTAAGACCAATGCACAAGCACAGGACGAGGCATCCCACAGAGTGTGTGGAAGGAATTCCCATGATGAAATTTGGCAGAAGTTGCAATACAAAATACTCAAATCTACAAAAAGTGTGTCTGTCCTGGTTTTGCCCCACTCAGCAGCTGAAATACCACACAGCTGCTCTCTCACTTCCCTCTACGCTGCCATCTGAGTTGGATGGGGAGAACTGGGAAAGAAAGAACAGCTTAAGAGAACGCAGAGATGAAAAACAATAACAGAATATACTTAAGCATGTAATTTGCAGTACAATAGCTCACAGCAGATCCTGAAGCCCAGCTTACTCCCAAGTAACAAAACCTACCCCTCAGCACCATCCCCGCTTTATATACTGAGCATGACATCACAATGTATGGAATAGCCCTTTGGCTAATTTGGGCAAACTATCCCAGCTGTTGGTTAACTGGTAAACTATCACAGCTGTGTCCCCCAGCCACAGATGCCACCAGCTTCAGCTCCTCTTCCAGCTCAGGTGAGAATTAATTCTATCCAGCCAGAACTAGGACAGTGGCACATTTGAAACATCCACTAAAAGGATATTAGATGTTTAAGTTTTCTAACAGTAACTGTAATGATTGTGCCACTGCTGGTATTTATCTCTGTATTGATAGCTTTATCTTAATAATAACCTTAAGATGTTAAGAAGTTAAGTGATATTAATAAATGAGCTTAAATTCCTTTTATTAAATGTGTGTAAGAGTTTATCTTTGCAGAATGTCATAAGCATAAATTAATTACTGCCTATGAGAAGATTAGATACTGTTTTAAATATCATTAATAACTCAAAAGTGTGTTTCATAGAATTCTCATTATTCTAAAGTTTATCATACTTTTCAGCATTTTCAGTCCTGAACCTCTCCAGCTTAAACTGGAATGTGCATTTTACCATTTAATATTTTCCTTGAAAATGTTTTGTTATACATTATTGTCACCAAGCATTCTACCATTACATTCCATGCCATTTAATGGTAGTCCACAGGATTAAAAAGGTGTAGCTGATGCAGAATGACATAAAAAGCCAAAATCTTTCTTTTTTTCCACAAAAGCAAAATTTTACTGAAATCAGTGAGAATTACATTGAGATTATACAATTAATGTATTCACTATTTGACTACGCAGTAGTCTCACAAGATACAGACAGGAAAAATAATACCTGAAATATTTACTCTCCAAATTACACTTCATTCTCTGAAATTCCTGTACTCTAGTAATGTGAGGAAATAAACTTCTCTCCTGTCAGCCATCTTGTTAGCTGGTACAAAAGGACCTATGCAACGAGGTGAGTTGAGATCTGCTGAGATAATTTTCCTTCCTCTTCTCATTGCTTGCTCGTTTGGTCCAAAAAAAAAGTACATCACAGTTTTGCTTTCCCATTTCTCTCGCACGACATTCAGTTATTTGAATAGCCTATAAAGATTGAAGGTACCTCGAATCAGGTAGCTATTTCATCTATCCCATTTAATCTTGAGGAAGAAATACTAATTAACAAAAATTGTTTCAGCTAATAGAAAAAAAATATATTAATTGTCAAAATAAGTAATAATAATTGGGATAAAACTCTGTTCCTGCTGATAAATAAAGTCTATGAACATCTGACATGCTCAATGTATGTCTGAGTTGTAGCCAATCCATACATAGTAGGGTAATGATAGCAGTGCAAGACGCTGCCAATTTACTGCATCAACATCCATCACATAAAGTTATTAAATATACATCTATCATTTGGTATATTAGAAATAAAGTCATTGTAATAGAATTTTGTCATAAGATCAATAACTTAGAAAATAAATGTCTTGGCTTCATCTCAGTGTTTACAGTGCTTGGTAGCAGGAGACCATTATCCTTTGACAATGTTCTACAGTGGTCGCAATATATTTTAATTTTAAGATCAAGTACAGTATATGTCCTTTAGTTCTTATATTATTTATAGATTTTTGCATTAAATTTACTATGAGAAGGTACAATGAAACACCATTTGTTTTAGTCCTTCTTTGCTTTATTGCAAACCTGACTGATCACACACTTCCATTAATTTGTTTCATGCTCCTGGCTTATCTCTGCTGCACTGAAAATGTAATACACAACAAATGCACGAACATGTATCTATGAAATGTATACCAAGCCTGCTGCCTGTCTTCAGCTGATATGTAGAATGGATGTAGGAGTTAGTGACATGAGAAATTCTTCTTTGGATTTAGCCAAGCAGCAGTATAACTCCTTTGGCTACTGAACATTTCTTAATGATTTACACTGACATAGATGAGAGAGAACTGTACATATGTGAATATTTCTCATGGCCACAGTTTTTAGACAAAGCCTATGTCTTTTAAAATAGTTGGATTTTTTTTTCTTTTTTTTTTTCCCTTAGAGGTTTTTAAACTACTTGAAACAATCACATATGTCCATACTGGAAATGAAGAACATGACTTAGAGTAAACTAATGGTTGTTTGTTTTTTTTTTTTATTCACAATATGTGTTATCACATGTCAACAGTAACATTAATTTCTGATGACTGCTGATAAAAGAAATGAAATAACACTCTCAAATTTCAGCTCTGCTTGGGAAAAACTCCAGTGACTGGTGAGTGTTTGGTTTACTTCTGTCCTGGAGAACAGATGACAGAAATTTCAGTAAAACAAAAATGTATGACAAAAAAAACCAACCCCACATCTCTCCTCACTCACATCCTTTAACTTCTGGGTACTGTGCCACCACTGCCTCACAGAAGAGAGAGAGGATAGAATCCAAAGGTAGAAACAGTTTTTCCATGATTTTCTGACTATCAGGAAAACTCTTCCTTTCTTTTTTCTCTAAGCAACCTGGGAAAATTTAAAAGATATTTTGGAACTGCAATACCCCACTCAGTAGTGTAGATTGTGTCTTACTCATACTTCATTGAATGTTATTCATGCTCATCTTCCTTTATTAGAAGCATAACACCTGATGCAATGTTATATTGTGTTTGTCCCAGTAAATTTGTATCTTGTCTTTCCTGTCATCTGCCAAAGTGATGAGCTCTCAATGCAAAATAGAATTTTTCAGACCAGATCTTAGATATTTTTTGTGCTGAATTGAATACTGGTTTTGTTAGTTCATCTTTGAGATCATATAGAAATTCCTATATGATATATTGATACCTTTCTGTTAAGGAAGTATCTCCCACTTTGTCCAACCACATTTCTATAAAGTATTATAATAGATTTATCTCCAGTGTTAGTAACAAAACTGAGACTGATTCCCCATTCGTAACAGTCTTCCTCAGTTCACCTATATAATGCAATCTACTGATATCTTCACTTTAAACTAATCATTTACCTAACTTGCAAACTTATGCTTACACTAGTTTCCCAAATTTAACTGATAACTTCCCAGCAGAAACCATAAGAAATCTTTTATAGGAACAGTTGCATGAGATCTGTTATATTTTCCTTCTAAAACAATACTTGCTTTTCTAATAAAGGTTATGAAGTTTCCTGTAGTAAATACCTTATATAACTGTTTGTTTTGGTTTTTTTTTTGCCCCCTTCATTATGTCTTCTCTTAGTCTTGTATTCTTACTAAGTCTAGAAAGCACTGATTTGGAAAGCAAGCAAGATAAAATGTACCTAGACATAAACAGATTAAAAAATCAAAGAAGATAAAACACTGAAATAAGTTCAAAAATAATAAAAAAGATTTTTTTTTCCTTAAAGAAGCTTGTGACCTTTGGATATGCCAGAACTCCCGAGCTAATTGAACCTGAATGTAAAAACTACTGTTACTAGGAAATCGTATGGATAAAATGTAGTTTAAACTGTATCACAAATTAACATTTATCATTTATAGTCTTTATGGAAACTTTTTTTTGAATGAAATTGTGGTTTTATTTGTCTTTGGAGTCCATGAACATCTGCAACAATATTATCTGTACATACATATGTATCTGTGTACAAATACACACATACATATATATATATATAAATTGCATTAAAAAAAAAGTCAAAACTATTCTGAAGGTTGCTCAACTAAGATAACTTAAAGAAAAATTAAAGAAAAGCCAATGAAGTAATATGACTAGATATTCTTTGAACTCTAATTTAATGGTAAATGCTATTATTTTGATAAAGTAAATATGACAACCATATTTTAAGAACAGGCAGCATTTTCTTAGAGTTTTAGAAGAGATATAAAAGTGATCTTTTAGATCATCTTGGTCAATCAAATGTAGACTTGTTCTTTCTTATAATTCATACCTGTGGAATGGAACTTGATGGAAAAATCTGAAATAATTTTATATTAAGTCTAAGAACAGCCAGGTATGAAATAGACTCTATTTGTTTTATCTACTTATTTCTAGTAATATTTTACAAAAATTCTTAGTCTTTGTTCACTTTCTTGCTATCAGTCCAGTGCAGGCTGTTCTGAATCTGCAGCAGATGAGTCTGGATAGGTAAATATTCCAGGCACCCTTCCCTTTTATCTTACTAATATATAGAAAAACATAGCTAAAGAAAGGAAAAGTTTTTATGTCCTTACAGTCTCAACTTTGAATGGTTGCATGTATTTCCTTTCATAACTTATAACGAATTTCTAAAATTAATAACTTAGATGTTAAATTCGGAGCTCAAAATTAGAATAGATTGATCACACAGAGGTAGCTTTTTAAAATTTGTCTTCATGGTTTAAACCATTTTATTGTGACTAAAGTTGATAGAAATATAAGGAAATAAATACAATACATAAATACATAACTAAAAATATTATAGACTAACCAAAAGCTGAGATTAATCTAGACTGTGCATTGATATAATTGTTACTATGCTGATTTATGCTAATTAAGGATTTATTCATATACTGGGTAAAATTCTGTGATCACTGTTCAACTGGACATTGCAATAGATAGCTCTATTTTCCCCTGGCTTTCAATGTCTATTAGTCTTACGTTATTGAATTTTGAGTAGGCGTGGACATATTTCTTGAAAGTTAACTGTCAAAATGTTTAAAACATGTTAGTAAAGAAAAGGTTATCAAATAGAATTTTAAAGAGACTAATTTTTCTTTTTTTTTCTCTTTTTTTTTTTTTTTGGAGAGTATCACAGAATAGAGAGGCTTACATTTTCCAATTGTCTCCTCCTTTTTGTGAAAGCAGTATTAGAGACTTAAGACAAAATTGCTTCACCATTCTGTCAATAAAATTCATGAAAGTTTTTTCAGTTACATCTAATGAAATTACCAATGTTAGCAATATGAATAGAAAATAACAGAAATGAAAGTAGAGCAGCATATTATGACTGTTAGTTGTGTCATTTACTGTATTAAGATAATTCCTGTATTGACCCAAAAGAGCGTTCTTGTGCTATTTATAATTTCTGGGGAAACAGTATGAGCCTTCTTAATTCAGAAGAGTAAGTCATTTTCAGCCTGGTATATACTTCAAATATGTGTTTGTTACTAAATCTGAGCAGAAAACTAGTTGGAGTGGTTTTTTTTTTAACTGGAAAAAGTGTGTCAATCAGCAATAATGTAAAGTATTTCTGGCTTTTAGAAATGAACACTGTAAGTGAAAACAGGTAAATTTGAGCTAGCTCTTAATAGCCCTCATTTCAACAAAAGAATAATTGGTTTTTCAAGAGTTCAGTTCTAATTAGAAACCTGCATGGGTAAATTTTGAAAATCTGTCCAGTTTCTATGATACCGAAATTGAAGCTGAATCTTTTTTTTTTTTGTTATATTTTTCAGGCACAGTGACAGAAAAACATGGGGAATCACCTGTGCAGTCATAGAATCATAGACTCATAGACTCATAGAATCATAGAATCACAGTTTGGGGCGGAAGGGACCTTTAAGGGTCATCTAGTCCAAAACCCCCTGCAAGGAGCAGGGACATCTCCAACTAGATCAGGTTGCTCAGAGCCTCGTCCAACCTGGCATTGAATGGTTCCTGGGATGGGGCCTCTATCACTTCTCTGGAAAACCTGTTCCAGTGTTCCACCACACTCATTGGAAAAAAATTTTTCTTATATCCAGTCTGAACCTATCTCCCTCTATTTTAAAACCATTACCCTTTGTCCTATCAAAACAGGCCCTGCTAAAAAGTTTCTCCCTGTCTTTCCTATACCCTTTAGGTACTGGAAGGCCACTATAAGGTCTCCCTGGAGCCTTTTCCAGGCTGAACAGTCCCAACTTTCTCAGCCTGTCTTCACAGGAGAGGTCCTCCAGCCCTCTGATCATCTTCGTGGCCCTCCTCTGGACCTTCTCCAACAGGTCCATATACTTGTTATCTTGGGGGCTCCAGAACTGGACACGGTACTCCTGGTGGGGTCTCACTAAGGCAGAGTAGAGGGGCAGAATCACCTCCCTCAACCTGCTGGCCACGCTTCTCTTAATGCAGCCCAGGATGAGGTTGGTTTTCCGGGCTGCAAGCGTGCACTGACAGTTCATGTCGAGCTTCTCATCTACCAGTACCCCTAAGTCTTTCACCTCAGAGCTGCTCTCTAGCTATTCTCCACCCAGCCTGTATTTGTGCTTGGGATTGACCATGGGCAGGAACTTGCAGTTGATCTTGTTGATATTCATGAGGTTCTCAAGGGCCGACTTCTTCAGTCTATATCAAGGTCCCTCTGGATGGCATCCTTCCCCTCCAGCGTGTCAACTGCACCACACAGTTTGGTGTCATCGGCGAACTTGCTGAGGGTGCACTCTATCCTACTGTCTGTGTTGCAGACAAAGTTGTTAAACAGAGATTGTCGCAATACTGACCCCTGAGGAATGCCACTTGTCATTTATCTACCCTTGGACATTGAGCCATTGACCACAACTCTTTGCATGTGGCCATCCAGCCCAGTCCTCTGGGCTTTTTCCATTGTAGAGGGTTCTGCTGCACCCAGTAAATTTACATGGCGAATGTTAAAAAAAAAAAAAAAAAAAGTAGATAATAATCAGTTTTTAAGTGCTCTTTACTGAAACTTTCACTGACAATAGTAGGTATTAGCATGCATACCGCCAATATAAAATATTGATGAAACTGATAAAAAATCATTTATTACACTTTGTAATGCAATACAGTGTGGGAGATCCCCGAACTAGCTCTCAGGAAGCTTGAACCTCTATCTGAAGTGACACCCTGCCAAGCAGAGGGATGCTAGTTCAGATCAGCATTGAAGTGTTAGCCTTGTACGGCATCATAAGAAATTATCTCAAAGGTAGGAGGAATTAGCTTCTTGTAGCTCTTCTAAAATGGCTATACATATTACAGGTCTACAGCTAATTCTTTCTCTGATAAATTGGGAAATCTCTGCACCACTTTTGCAGTATAGACAACCATAGGATTTACCCTAAGGCCAGCAACATTAGGAAAAAAAAAAAATATATCATTGCAAAAATTATACTCCTATTTCAGAATCCAGCACCATTTATAATTATTAATACTATATAGCAAGGTAAAATAGTTAATATCACTTGATGTCAATACACAAAATTGCTGAAAAAAACCCAATTACCTCATAATCTGCAGTTTTTGGTCTCTTGATAATGCTTAAGCTTAGAAGGAATGAACTAATCACATAATTGCTCTCACATTATACAGTTGTTCCCACATAAAGTAGTTGGCACTCAACTAACTAATCAGGTGTGATTACAACTGCAGTATTCGTGAATACTTAAAAAAGAAATATTCCTATAAAACTTAGGAAATGATAAGCAATATGACTGTAGCAAACAAAACAACATGCAATAAACATCAATGACAAGCAACAAGTCTGAAAGAAAATGTTTGGATTGCATGATAAAGTGGTGTAAACAATGGATTACTTTAAAATTCAGTGCTTAGGCTGAATCAAAGACCTGTAAATTAAAGAAACTGTCCAGGAGAGAAGAAATAGAAATACATCAATTTTTTTTTTGACCTTAAAAAACAGAAAGAAAAGTAAAAATATGTACTCCTACTCAATATGAAATTGTCTGTTTAATTTTTTTGACTACTTAACTTTTTTTTCAGTTTTAGATCTTATTTTTGCTCAATGTAGATGAATCTAAAAATTAGAAATATTTAAGATAAACAAAAATTATGAGGTTTTTTTGTATGATAAACAACATTTTTTGTTATAAAAATGTAAAAACGTGCCAGCATGTTCTGGATTCCTGGACTCCAATATCTCAAATATTTTGGCTGAAATTATTCATTGAACTTTAATTAAGTATAGCAGTAGTTACCACCCCTAATTCATTCCACATAATCAGTTGAAGAAAATGTAGTTTTCCAAATAGTAACACAGAAATCAAAACACTATTGATACTTCTCATACCTATTTTGCAGACTTTAATATGATACATTAACACTCTGTATCTCTGAATCAATTCACATTTTCATTCATAGAAATTGTAGGTTACTTAGAGAAAAAAAAAATATCTTTTAGCAAAGTGTACATATGAATGAAGAGTGTAGAAATATACATTTGACTCCTCTCCCTGCAGCCCCTCAGAGCCCCCATCTTCACATGCCCTTTGGCCTTGAGGTTTTTTGCAAGGTATTATAATGTGATTTATTTGCATGCATAGAATCTGATGTGTAAGCTAGCCAAAGATTAATTTGAAGTTACCAGTGTTTCTAAAGAGGAACTGTTTCCTAGAAGTACAGATTTTAAATATGACAGTTTTAAAATATGTGCATGTGGCATACACTTATTTTACTTAAATATTTGCACAAATTGTAGCAAGCTACCATGCTTCTTCAGAAGGAACTCATAATCACTACTACCTTTTGTTACCTGCATACCTACTATTAATAGCTATCCAATGGACCTGTGTTAAGGATCACTCAGCATCCAAATATCAGGATCTTATCAATATGTACCTAGGCATTTGTAAACATTTCAAAATCTAGGAAATTCAGCCAAAAAATAACAAAATAAAATAAGAAATTCAGAGATAAAATCCTCAGTTGTTAGAACTTGTTAAAATTTTCTTTGACTAAGTATTGTACAGAGAAAGACAAATACTCTCAAGCATACTTAGTATTTCAATCCAAAAGAATATGACATAGTCATGGGGATTATGGTGGGTAATTTTAATGTGAACAGTTTCCCTTGTATACCATAGTCGCGGCCATAAGAAAACACTTTAGGTTTCTGCATAATATTTATATTTTTTTCCCTAATTCTCGCAAAAGCAAACTACTTAAAATTTATGGGAGGAGTAGGAGGATTTTATATTTTTAAAATGTTATTGTATAGAAAAGGAAAACAAAATAGAAAACCATTAAAAGCTAAGAAGGCTATAACATGAAAAATTATTATTGTATGTTTAGAGCCCCCCCCCCAAAAAAACCCAAATCAAACTTTTATCGGATTCCACACATAATGAAGACCAGAGTCCTAGCAAGAAAAATTCTGTAAACTTTACTGAAAGGAATGGTGATTCACTAGCTTATAGAACTTAAAATCAGCACAATATTATTTAAAAAATTATCATAGTAACATTAATCAGAGTATTTAGATTATCCTCAGTAGCAATTCCAGACATCTTTATTTAAATCTACACAGTGTGTATGATAATCAATGTCAATTTCAGCAACAGCAATAAGAACTTTTTACTCCAATCCCTTATAAAATATTTTATCTCTATTGTACAAAAAAATCAATCTAAATCTTGGGTAAGCAAAAGGAGATCTAGTGTACTTTCTGGTAAATAAAAGTGAGTGGTTTACAAACTTCTGTGCCTGATCTAGAACAGAAAAGTTTATTTCATTCTATTTTGTTATTTTCATCAGTGCAACCACAGGTAAGCAAGCAGTATAAAACAGCATAGAAGAAGAATTACTTTTTTTTATTTTTTTTTTTTCAGAGAGGAAAAAAATAGGGCATAAGATTATTAATCTGATCTTCATTAACATACAGTGCAAGCTGCTAAAATTATTTATCATTTTCCATCTAAAATAATGACTTCTATTTTTTAAAAGGTATTGTCTAAAGCATTCTGACTTCAGATAAAATGTGAAACTCTTCAGTTTACCAAAAGCTGGTTTGAATTGGTTCTGTTACATAGAATTATCTAATTTTACATTCTAATTACCCATGTGAAAAGATTATAATAAAACGTAAGGATGAAATTAATCTGCTGGAATTTAACCAGAAGGTTGATTTGGAGGCTAGGTAATGCCACACCTCCAAGCTCCCACTTTCAGCCCTTCAAATCATTCAGTAATAAGTTGACAGTTATGAATTTATAAAATAACATTTTTAAATGTCTTTAAATGTCTCTTAGATTATAAGCAGTTTGTAAATAAGTGAATTGGGTTTTTTTGTTTACTTACAGACTTGGATTGCTAGAAAATATTTAATATAATTAAGCTATTTAAACATTTAATAACTATTAATATTTCTTTATAGTGAAAGAGGAGTATTCTAAAGTGCTTCTGTGATAAATTTTCACTCTGGGATTGCCATTCTCTGGGAAACTCCAACTTTCACAGATGTAGAGGAACATAGTTTGCCAAAAAAAAAATTAGTTAATGCCAGTTTATTTTCAAATGAATTCATGCAACTTACATTTCTGAAGCTATCTTAGAAGACTACAGGGAAAGATTTATGGAGTCAGCAATTTCTAAAGAGAGAAGGAGACACTTTGTTATCTAGTGAAACTTCCTCTCTAACAAGACCACCACACTTTCCAGATTCAGTCCTTTTTCAAATTCGGAACACTTTTTTTTTTTTTTCTTAAGGAAGAGGCAAACAATGATCAATGGCCCTTCTCCCTCTTATTGTTTCTCTGTCAATTTGGAAGTCCTTTTACACTTTTGTCAAGTGGATCTCACCTCTTTTAAGCAGTTCTTGATTCTCAGAGAGGTCCATTGTCGTAAAAGCCAACCTCTATTACCAACACCAGTCCAACAACCAGACATTGATCTACATGGTTTGTTCACTCTTTCTCAAGCTTTTCAACATCACTGGCAGGATCACATTAAAAAAAAAAAAAAAAAAAAAAAAAACAACCAAATGGTCTCCTGTGTCCCTGAACATTTTTCCCATGTGCCAGAGAGAGAAGACGGGAAAGCATCCAACTTTCTTCTGGAAGCATCAGCACTAGATTTAAAAGTTTATTCTCTGGAAAGTCAACACATTTTTGCATTTTGTTTAAAAAAGCAGAGCCAACCCTGAGATCAGAACCAGAAAACTAATGATTCAATTTTCAGCAAGGATAGTCTCATCCTCTTCTTGCTTGATATAATTTTAGATCTCGTTCTTTGCTCATGATTCTCACACCCACCTGGAATACGTCGTTGAGTCTTGGTCAGGCCCACAGCTTCAATCCCACTCAGAATGAAAAAGGCTTAAAATAAAGTTTGCAGTTCTGAGTGAGTACCTTAGTGAGAAGGCTATTACGTAAAAAATTGTTCCCTCTCCCCATAAAGGCACTGTAGAAGGAAGCTTGACAGTTTCTGTATCTGCACATTAGGAGCAATTAGAATGTAGGTGTTGTGACTTGATAATGTATTTATTTAACTAAATATGCTGTTACGCTGAAAAAGACTGAGAATTTAAAAATTTCAAATGCCTCTTTCTTCAACAGCAAAATAGAAAAAATAAAAATTATATATTCTATTAACAAGCCAGAAAGCAGGTAAAAACTTGCCTCGACTTCAGTGAAACAGATTTTATATAGAAAAGCAGATACTTCCCCCTCTAAAATTGTGAGTTCATAGGTGGGTAGCTAAATGTGAAAAATTCCCTAAAAGTCATAGTATTTTGTTTGAGTGACACCTTATGTCACGATCACATCACTTGTTTATCTCTAATAATTAAAGTTAACAGATTTTAAAAGATAAAATGTACATAGAACCTGCTGAACTCTAGTAGCACTTCTCACAAGTTTTCATTATACATTACTTTTCATTGTGTTAAAATGTTTTCTTCTTAGGACCTTTAACTGCTTCACTCCACAAGCAATTATCAATCTCCAGGTGCGAAGAAAAAAAGTTGGTTTTTTTTTTACCTCTTCTTAAACTTTTTATGAGTACTGTATTTTCAGTTTTACAACTAACTAAAACATAAGGTATATTATTCCTATCTAAAAATTAAGGAGAATTAGTTTTTACTGGTTTAATTTGTGTCAAACTAACTCCTAACAACTACAGTAGGTAATACAGAAGTAAGAAATAAGCAGAGATCTATTTATTTCCCATAATTACCTATCTGGTTGTAAAATTCTACTGTTTTATTTTTGCTAATTTAAAAATAGTTTGCATAAAAACCTCAGGATTGTTATCAGTTTTCCATGGCTTTATAGTACTTGATTTCATTTAAAATAGTTAAATAGTTAAATAGTTCTCTGACAAAATACACGCACATTCCTTTTTTTTTTTCTTTCTCACTTTCTACCCAGTTATGTGTAACGCCACGTTTCAGTCATTTGAATCTTCCATAGAAAATGCACACCTATGAAAGTCCTAATTTATATCACTCTTTACCTTTAATTTATTTGTCTATCCTTAATAACTCCCAAGGCAAGCTATCAGCTTTTTCACCAGCACCTATACCTAACCACAAATAATTCTGTGTAACCTTATGACGATGATGCATGCATAATCCTTGACCTTTCTTCTTACATAAACTTTAAACTCTCACAAAAGCAGAGTATTATAGGTAAGGATATTTAGCTACTAATCATAGTTCACCCAATGCTTATTCTTTTGAACTTTCTGTCTCCCTGGAACATCAAAATTCTATAACAATTCATAAAGATAAAATGTCATTCAACATAATTCTGTGTAACTTTTAACAGGTGGAATAATACAAGTTAAAATACTCTGATGCTCTTTTAAGACAAATGTCACTTTTTCCTAAAATTAAGTTAATCAAGACACATCAGCATGCATGTAATAGACCTACTTACAAGTGTCAGTTTAGATACATACTTAAACACTTCCAAAGGCTGCAAACAATGGCTCCATTATTTTTTTTTTTTTAATGCCTAATAAACTATCTAATCAGTAGATTTTTAAAACCAGAAATATAAGTTCCTCCAGTATATTTATGCTAAACTTTTGCAATTATGTTGTTAGGTGAGTAAGCTTTCAACTTTGAAAGTAATCTGTATATCAACTTAGTCATCTAATTAGAGCATGGAAACACTTCAACAAACCCTAAAGAATGTTCAATAATACCTGTTTTAAAGCAGCCTTCCTCGTTATCTGAAGATGCATTTTGAGGTTTCCTCTGTATTAGACTGCCTCAGATTTAAGACAAAATGCTTTAAATAAAGTGATCCAAACCCATTTCTAAACTAATACATTTAGGACAGCATGTCAATATTCCTAAATTTAATCAGATAATGCTACTTTGTACAAAGATGGCTATACTTGAAAAGATAGAAAGTTCTTTTCACTTGTGTTCTCACAATTGCTCTGCAAATGCCAATGCAACACTAATGCTCATAGTATTTAGCTGAGAATTGCAAGGATGTCAGTAGCAACCTTGGTCTAGTTTGAACATTTGAACTACTTGATAGGTAATTAAGGTTTCCCTCAATAATCTGTAGCTTTAGCTAAACCCTAAAGTCTGTGTCAAATGATTTTTTTTTTTTTTTGGCAATTCAAGCTCCTCTCATTTTCCCTCTCTATCTATATAGTCAGTCCTCTCCCCTCTGCAAATTATCTCCATGAGATCTGATTTAGTGCATAAGGACATCAGAAGCCACTGATAATGAAGTTAGAGAACAAAAACTGATTATAGTTCTATCTGAAACATCCCAGGCAGGTAGCATTCACCAGCTGTGCCTGTAGAGTAGTTTGGTTTATATGCAGTAAGTCTGAGGTATTCAGAATACATTGGGTTTACTGCACATGGAAACACATACAGTGATGTCACAAGAGATGTGATACATTCTGGAAATGCTCATTGTGTCACTGAGGAGAATTCTAGAGAAGAAAAAAAAAAAAATCCATTTGGGTGTTTACTTAAAATTGAAGTTTTATCAGGTCTGAGGCTGAAGAGTGTTATTGATCCCTAATACTTCGAACTGCGTCCCTGGCATATGCATGCATTTAAATACTGACTATCACGATGGCAGTGACATTACTGAAAGCTCAGGAAAAGCACTAAACATCAAGTGAACAATTAGAACAAATCATAACCCTTCTATGCTCCAAAAGGACTGTAAAAAATGGCGTTTACCTTAAAAAAAAAAAAAAAGCTAGAAATAAATAATTTAAATACAAAGAAAGCGACAGACTTCGTTAGAGCCCAATGACCTGCACTATGTTGAGTTAAAACACCAATTCCTTATGGAAAAAAGAAATAAAGGGAGTGTTGCTGGAACAAGGAATTTGCTTGAATTTTGGTAGCAGTTATGGGATTTTTGAGAACTGAGATTTTTTTATTAGTGAAACTACATTCCCACCACCCTCCTTTCTTTTTTATTAGTTACAGTCTGTGTGAAAATAACAAATTTATGAACTTAAAAAAAATAAAGATTCACCACAAAATGTCACACAATGGCGATTAATAAATATTAACAGATACTAGTGGATCCTACAAAAAGGACTACAATAGGATTGAGTTAACACTTGAGAAAAAAATAAGTGAAAAGACTAGGACAAAATCGCAAGAAAATCCTGTTGAAATTCTGTCATCTTGACCAGAACTTCCGATGGCTCTGCAGCCATAAAAACTGAAGAAGTTCTCCCCATTCATATATGTTTAGAAGATGGAGTCACGTATTATGCCTCTTAGTCTTGTGGTCACAACTGCTATCGACATGTTTACGAGCTATGATGATAGCTTACTGTGATCCTGTGCTTCAATACCTAAGCTAAGTCCCTCGCTAACTCCAGATCATGCTTTTGCCATCCTTTGTGACAGTACCCACAGGCCAGTCTCCAGCCGGCAAGTCCAACTTGAGAATTCTAGACCCTTCCTTTCCCTGCTGAGCCTTTGTGACTTCAGTGTTTTCACCCTTTTCTTCTAATAATTCTAGACAACCAGGTCTCTCCATTGCCCTGGATAGTAAACTCTCTAAATTCCTCAAAAAGCTACTTTCATTACAGATGATGTCAAAATAAAGGGGGACAATTCTCCATTACTCTAAATTACCATGGGAACTTTTTAAGCTGAGTTAGTGATATACCTGCATTACTGCCAAATGTCTAAAATAATACCAAAAAGGTAAAATGAATGCCTTTCCCTTGCTGAGACTCTGTACCTTGTGTGAAATTTAAGACTGCAGTAATTTGGTACACTAGTTATAAATCCCTGAAAAGTATAGTTTATGATGAAAACTTGACAAACTTAACTGTAACTGCACAAACACCTCACTAACATGAGAATATGTTACTGCACTTGTAAATTTACATCCTCTATCTGTATAGGGAAATAATATATTAAATTATAACACAATTATTACACCTTGTAAATTTTAGAGATTATGATCACAACATTGGCATTTTCTGGCTACAGAGGTAAATTTATATGAAGGTAGTGAGGACAACAAAGCTTTAAAATTATTGTCTCTGATGATTTTTTATAATTAATTAGAGCAGAAAGGGTTAACCTTTCCTAAAAATTAATATCAACACTGGGGAAATAACAAAAAAAAAACAACTTTAATTTCTCTTACAACAATTCCATACATGAAAAAAAAAAAAAACAAAACAAAACATGAAATTCCCAGTTTATTTAAGGAAATGAGTAGCATGTGATCGGTAAGATTGTGCACAAGCTTTCTGCTGACAATTTAAATAATCTCTTGGATTGCCAAGGCTTTGAACTGGCATCTCCGCTAAGCACACTTTTCCTTCTTCTTAAAATTAAACATTAAAGCATGCAGCATACTTGCCATCTCATTTTTTTTTTCCTTCTTAATGCTTCAGTCCAGGAAGTTTCAAAATTAATCTTTTGATTCAGTTGGTAAATCTTTTCTCCCCTGCAGCAAAACTATATCTTCTCCAGCACTGTTTGTTGAGGCAATTCTTAAAAGAGAAACAGATTTGTACAAGAGTTAAGGATGTACATTTGGAAAATTGCTTCTGTGTTTTCCCATTTGAGGTTTACCTCCTCCAAGTTAAAGCAATTGCTATATTTGTAACCTGAAATTCCCACTGCTGATTTTATTTTTTTTTTCCTACTGAGTATATGGCACATTTATACAGATTCTTCAGACTAAAGGCAGGTTCTTGAAACACATATATACAGGTTTTGTTATCCTCTCCAATTAAAAGATTATAATGATGCTAGAATGAGGTCACATTCGTGTCTGCACTGAATGTTTGTCTTCATGGCTTCTGTGATGTGGTTAGCTATCTTCTATCCTAAACGGTGCCACTAATGGAAAGCAAAAGTCTGGAATTTCGTGGCTGAGTCCCAAGTCCACCAGATCTTTTGAGTGCAACTGCTCTCTTTTTCCCTTCTACCATTTTTTTTTTCTTTAATGTGAAAATAACAACAGATACTTGAGGACTGAAGGGTTATTACCTCTCATACCAGTGCTTGTCTGGAATACTAAAATAATACATAAGCTCAGCGTAAGACTTTACATGGAGAAAGTGACAATCTGTTGGTGAGAAAGGTTGGAAGATTTGAGAACAAACACAGCTCTTGGGTCTTGAAGAACCGATACTTTACTTCAGACTTTCCCAGCAGAACTAACAGTCCAACACCTTCTAGAGGATTTATGGGTTAGGTGCTCTTCACCAAATCCCTGTGCAAAAAGTTTTCTGCCCTCTGTCACCTCAGAGACTTTACCATGGATTAATTAACTTCCTGCCACAGACATGTCCCTGGCAAATTGCAGGGTCTTTCAGAGTACGGTTGTGCTGCCAGACGTCCACTCCCAGGTTCACCGAGGCTGGTCATCCTCAAAAGATTTCAGACAATGCTGTCTCCCTCTGCCTCCAAATGGCCCCTCCCAACCCTAAGTGAAGCATGCAGGCTTCCCTCCTGTCCAGCTTCCAATCTTTTAACATGTATTGGACTTAGAAAGTAAACTGGGAATAGGCATACTAAATACTCCTACCATCTGTCACAAAGCTGCTGGAACAGATTTGCAAATCTTGTGCTGCCATAACAGTGGTAAGGAATGCCTTATCTTTTAGTAGTAAATAAGAAAAAAAAAATCACTTTTTTTTTTCCCTGAGCTTTTAACTTTTTTTACAGACTCATAAGCAAATATTCTCATTTCATAGTACACTGCTAGGAAAAAAAAAGAAAAAAAAAAAAAAAAAAGAAGGAATTTACCTACACATTAGCACACTGTGTTTCAGATATTTGAGTTATTGAACTTAGAAGTATTTTGTTTAATTCAGTGGCTGGAGTTAATGAACCACCATTGCCACAGATGAAAGAAAAAGATAGAAAAAACCTAAAGTTCAAAGTATGTCATGAGTGCAAACCAACATAATTAATAGGACACGACTGGTTTTCACAGTAACTGCACGAAGTCATGGCCCTGTTCTAAATTTTATATTTACAGGTAAGAAGCAAAGCTTGTAAGGCTGTTGCTCCCAGAGAGAGAAAAACAGAAACAAGAAGAAAATTAATTGATATCCTGATTTCTGCACTAGGGATTTCATACTGATGGGTTAGTTTTCTCCATTGATTACCAGAACACACTGAAGAAGTGATACATAGCAAGGTGTGACTAAATGACTTCTAGATTGTTCACTGTATTTCCAGCTACAATCTTGCTTTGGCGCGCACTGAATCGTAGTAATACCTGAATGAAATATATTACTGAAATCAATACTGCATTTTCTGCAGCTTGCAAGAATATTATGAAAAGTTCAGTATAATGTGCACATGTGATTGTTCCACTGCTTTAAGTTTTCACATCTTATTTAGCAAATACAAAAATGATAATTGTTCAAGAGTGTAAAACGTCTGTCAACAGAACCACATTTCTAAATTAAAACTTACCTCAAATGTTTGTAGTAATAAACAATGCTGCCCACCTCTTTACATACACTCTCCAATGTCTTAGTGACTTGCCTAGACCATGTTAACATTTCTGTCATGGATAAATATGTAACAATATCATAGCTCTCAAGGTTGAGTCTTTCCTTTGTTAGGGGAATAGCTGTCCTCTGCTTTCAGAAGTTCTGAAAAAAATTAAAAAAAAAAAAACAAACACACAAACAAAAAAGCCCTGACTTTTACCTTTATATAAGACATACAACTAACAGCAGTATCCATCCATATTCACAAACGTAATGATTACCTCTACTGCTTGCCCTCTTTCATCCAGAAATCTCGCAGCAATAAAGGTAAATATGTGGAGTGAGAAGATTTTTCCAAACAGTTAGAGACACTAATAACCCTTATGGAAAAAAAAAAAAAAAAAAAGGTGCAAATAAATAACATAAATGACATTTTTTCATTACAAACTGTAACTTATAGGTACTTTGTTAGCTTATGCTTTCATTTTTTTTTTTAGAGACATTCATAAATTATTCCCTTCTTTCTTAGTATCTGTTGCTAAATACTGAAAAATGCATGAAAATGACAAGAAAAGAAAAGATTATATTGTCTTCTAGAACAGCTCAGGGATGTCAGTGAATTGACAGATGTGTTACAAGAAGAACAGTGTCAGTTTGCTAGGAACTTTTCTTATATGATAAAAAAAAATATACCCTGCCTGTAGTAGTCATGTAGTAGCTTTGTGTGGATAGGACACACAGATGATGACCTTTTCAGATTATAATCTCTATTTTTGTTAAATTATCATATTTGAAGGTATCAGTTTTTTATGCCACTGGAGAAGGAAATGGACAAAAGAATTACTTCACTTATTTGTTGACTATCATTTTAATATGAATGATTTGGGTATATTTAATCTTGTTTTCTGTAAAGAACATGTACTAAGCAGCCTCTTAGTAAACCTTCCAGATATAGTTTCTGTGGCTTTTATTTATTTAGCATTTACTGATTGCAAATATTTAAATTTAGACAGGGTAAATGTATTATAGGGGTCTTGGTGTGTCTGTGGACACAATAATAATCCTCTATCCTTGCATAAAACTGAGTGAGGAGTGCTGTGGATTTCCCCCCCCCCCCCCCCCCAAGAGCTTATTCCTAGTGGATTTAGGCATCTCTGTGCTCTTAAGCTCTTTAAAAATAAAAATCTCATATATGGGCTCCAGAATGCACTATCTCCTTAGCTCTCTGTTCCATTCCCTCTGTAGCTTCACTGTGAATTTAACTACGTGCAATGCAATGAAACAGCCATATGTAGTAGCCTTGATTTTTGTCATTTTTAGTTCAGGCATAGGATGTCTGTAGAAGTGAAATATAACTTCCCTCCCTTCACTTACTTTCTGATCTAGGTATGTCCTTATCTCTTTTCAATATTAACTGTTATTATTTTTATTATTGGCTTTGTAATTGCACCTGACTGTCCCACACAGGACTGGAAGATCATTGTGCTAGGATGAGAACCACAGGAAGACTGTGAAATCAAACTTCTGCTGAAGTTGCTGAGGATTAATTATTAATTTGAGCAATCAATGCAGGACTAGGCAAATTCAATGTTGGGCTTCTACAAAAAATTTCTGCATGCTTTCTTTCGCCTTACCCTGACTAAGGGTTTACCTATTTCTAATTTCCATCAGATCTTTCAAAAAATAAGTTGTGTGTTATACATTTACACCACTCCTCAGTGTAACTGCTTCATGACAAGTTTATTGGTCTCTTAGCATATTTGAGGAACTTGTACAGGTGCCAGTTTGAGAAACTTGTATTAATGAGTTATAATATTTAGCAGACAAGATCTAATGTTAAATCTATATTTTGTTCCAATTCACACAGCACATTTTTCTGTTATTATACACTGGCTATGGTGCAGTACTTGTGGAATCAATATATTTGTATATAACGATTTCATTGATTCAATATTTCACTATTATCTTCTGATAAAAGGAGAAGCTACTAATAAGTGGTTTTGGATTGTATTTTGCTTGTTGTTTTTTTTTTTTTTGTTACAAAGTTTTTTAAAGCAAACTTATCTCAAGACAACAATAATTATGATATATCATTGCATGATTTTTAATTTCTATGGAAGCTACATTCAGATATTAGATTTTCGATTAAGTGTAGTATATCTCTTATATAATACCTGCATAACACTGTTTTGATTTATCATGTATTCAAAGGGAAATCATGTAGAGAAGAAGAACTGAGCCAGAACTGGAAACTATATGGACCACATGTGACTTAGAAATAACTATGGAAGTGTCTGGTTTTCCACTCAGGGGTCTGGACAAAGCAGTATTTCACAGGAATGGCACTCAATTCAATTCAAAGGCTCAATGAAAGCAATAAAAGTCTCTTAGGACAATCAACAATCAATCCCAAGCATTCAAAACTCATGAGATTATTTTACAGAATAAAATTTTTTCTTTTTTGTTTTCTATTTTTTAGTCCAGTTTTTTTTTTCTTCTCAGGGGAGGAGGTAGAGGAATTAGGAATAAAGGAGTGAAGTTAAGCCTGGGAAAAAGGGGAGATGGGGAAAGGTGGTTTTAGATTTTGCCTTTGTTTCTCACTATATAAATCTATTTTAATTGGCAATAAATTAAGTAATATTTTTCCGAAGTTGAGTCTACTTTCTCCATAATGGCAGTTAATAAGCAATCTCGCTGTCTTTATCTCAACCCATGAGCTTTCTCATCTTATTCTCTCTCTCTGTCCTATTGAGGAGGGGGAGTGTGAGAGCAAGTGGGTGGGCATCTGGCAGCTGTCAAGGTGTCAAGGTCAACCTACCACAGCAATGTAACAATATTTTTTTTTCATTACAAATTTTCATTTGATGCTATTTAAAAATCATTATAATAGAAATAAACAGTCTACTAGCATAGATTGCTAGTGAGAAACATGAAAATGAAAGATGATGGGAATACTTGAGTTTCTCAGTCTACTGACAGTCTAGGAAAAAAAAAAAGAGATAGGTCAACTTAAAACGTTGATTTCTTGTTGATTGTTTTCTTTTTTTTTTTTAATATTCATTGCCCAGCATCTTTCCCAGAAGAGCTATTTGTATAATGTTGTTGCATACAATAAAACATTCGAGTAGAATTATTTGTTCCACTTAACAGTATTATTACACTTTGCCATGAATGAACTCACAGTAACAGCAGAGTGTCTCAAAGGGAAGACAGAAGAAAACCTCTCTCATTTTTTACATGACAAAATTCTTAGTGAAACTGGGGGTAGAAGAAGACCTCCAGACTCAATTTGGGAAGAGCAATCTGTTAACTAAGTAATCACCTTGTAGTGTTACATAGGAAAGCGGAAGAAAATAAGAGGAAGTAGTGCTGCTTGAGGCACCCTTTTCTGAAGGCATGAACGTCTGATTTCTGCTCAAACTCCTCCATTATACCATTGAAAGTCAGGTCTGGCTTAGTTGGAAGGAAGAGGAGATTTTTCAATAAGGTTGTGCAGTTCTGCTGCGGAGCTTAGAGATGCCCAGGTAATATGAGTGAGACAATATGGAAACTTGACTAGAGAGCCTGATGAGTATACCAGCATAGTTGTTTTCTGGACAGACATCACAGTTAAGATTCCCACGTTTGAGTCCCAGATAAAACCTGCAGCCATGGGTGGAAACTCAGAGGCAAGCTTGGCTGCCTTTCTATTAATTAAAGTTTCTTCGTTCTGATTGTGTAGTGAAGTTTTATACTTTCAGATATTTAAAAATTCTGGAAAGAGAGAGAAGTGCCAACAAGGAGATGAGTGAGTGATTTGAAGAAATTATGAGAGACATGAAGCAAGGATCCTATGAGAAAAAATGTAAAACTTCCCTTTGTGTTACCTAGGCATGCATGTATACTGTGAAGAAGGTGACTTTGCTGTTATTAATACTGCAATTATTGCATCAATTTGTTGTGGGAGGCATGCATGGAAGTACAATTAAAATTTTTAGTAAAATGGAAGGATTTTTAGACAATTTACTTCTTCCCGCATATACCTAATCATACATGTATACATATGTAGATTAAATCTTCTAATTAATTCACTCTGTTCTGTAAGCTGCAGTCTAAATTCCTACAGGTAGCAGCAGCACAGAAATTCTGAATTCAGTAAAGTCCCCTGTAGTGCATGCTACCATCTGGGCCAGTAGTTTCACAGAATACTTAACAGTGGGGGATTACTTACTTGAACGATAATTGCAGAATATAAGGCAAAGATGCTGGTTACCCTAAATTACTGACATAGAGATTTTAGTTTTTCACCAAAAAATGGTCCACTGAAAGAGAATCTGTTAATAGGACAGGCAGCTGAATGAGGCTGAAGAAAATGGAAAAGGATCACGTCTTCACAATATGTTATGCTGTCATAAAAATTATATTAGTAATGTGCCTGACATATTGATGTTTTACAGCTGAATGCCATTTTTAACTAAAGCTGGCTAAACAGATGCCCCATGAAATCTATCTTTTCCTTTTGAAGCTTCTTTTTTCTTTTTCTTTTTTTTTCTATATGCTATAAGTCATATTAGCAGATCTAAAATGCTTTACTTCTATACCTCCAGAGGTAAAGATTTTAAAATTGTTTTATTTTGCATATGTAGAAGCAGGTGAAGTCCCTTAAGCAGGAAGAAATGGAGAAAAAAAATTTTACCATAGTCCATAATCTTTGTAAATACCAACATTGCTATCTAAATAAGTAGTTATTTTAATGTTTGGGTTTTTTTTTTTCAGTAGTTCACAGCATTATTTTAGAGCAGTTTAGATTTTTTTATTATGCAAAAATCAATTTGGGTTTCTGTTTACAATAAGAACTATTTGCTTTTATTCTACTATACCTATTTGAGACAATGCCTCTTTTAAATACAATATTTCAAGCTATGTAAATATTATCTTAATAAAAGCTAAATTATCATTCCAGTTAATCCTTGTCCTTGGTTTCCCATCAGAAATCTCATAAATGCAGTGACAGGGTATAAAAGTAGAAGACAAGATAGCATCATCTTTAGCCATATCTGATCAATACACATGAGAATGAACTACATGAGAAATTTACTTCTCTCATTAGAGAAAAGATTCGGTGCAATGAATGTAGCTTCATAAAAAGAAAACATTTCCTCATGAGCGTGTTTAAAACCTTGATTACACATAAATTTGTATGAGTTCAGTTAATACAGTTCAGGTATTGTTGATACTTTTTTGTTGTTAACTTCGATTTTTTTTTTTTCTAGTTAGCTAAAATCCATCTTTAACAGCCTACAGTTGAACTGAAATACGACTTCCCTATATGTAAATTACATTCTAGCATGTCACAATGACTGGAAGAGAGGGAACATAACCCCCATTTTTAAAAAGGGGAACAAGGAAGACCCGGGGAACTACAGGCCGGTCAACCTCACCTCTGTGCCTGGCAAGGTCATGGAGCAGATTCTCCTGGAAACCATGCTAAGGCACATGGAGAGCAAGGAGGTGGTTGGTGACAGCCAACATGGCTTCACGAAGCGCAGATCGTGCCTGACCAATTTGGTGGCCTTCTACGACGGGGTGACAGCAGCAGTAGACAAGGGATGAGCAACGGATCTCATCTACCTGGACTTGTGCAAAACTTTTGACACTGTCCCGCACGACATCCTTCTCTCTAAACTAGAGAGGCATGGGTTCGATGGATGGACCACTCGGTGGATAAGGAGTTGGCTGGGTGGCTGAACTCAGAGAGTGGTGGTCAACGGCTCGATGTCCAAGTGGAGACCAGTCATGAGTGGCATCCCTCAGGGGTCCATGTTGAGCCCGTCCCTGTTCAACATCTTTGTCGGCGACATGGACAGTGGGATAGAGTGCACTCTCAGCAAGTTTGCCGATGACACCAAGCTGTGTGGAGCCGTCGACACACTGGAAGGGAGGGATGCCATCCAGAGGGACCTGGACAGGCTGGAAAGGTGGGCCCATGCCAAACTCATGAAGTTCAACTAGGCCAAGTGCAAGGTCCTGCACCTGGGTCGTGGCAATCCTAGGCACAAATACAGGCTGGACAGAGAAGGGATCAAGAGCAGCCCTGAAGAGAAGGACTTGGGAGTGCTGGTGGACGAGAAGCTCAACATGAGCCGGCAATGCTCCCTTGCGGCTCAGAAGGCCAACCGCATTCTGGGCTGCATCAAGAGGAGCAAGGCCAGAAGGTTGAAGGAGGTGATTCTCCCCCTCTACTCTGCCTTAGTGAGACCCCACCTGGAGTACTGTGTCCAGTTCTGGAGCCCCCAACATAAGAAGGACATGGACCAGTTGCAGAGGGTCCAGAGGAGGGCCACAAAGATGATAAGAGGGCTGAAGCACCTTTCCTATGAGCACAGGCTGAGAGAGTTGGGAGAAGAGGAGGTTCCGGGGAGACCTGATAGTGGCCTTCCAGTACCTCAAAGGGGCCTACAAGAAAGATGGGGAGAGGCTGTTCAGTAGGGCCTGTTGTGACAGAACGAGGGGTAACGGTTTTAAAATAAAGGGAGGTAGATTTAGATTGGATATTAGGAAAAAAAAAATTACAATGAGAGTTGTAGAGCACTGGCACAGGTTGCCCAGAGAGGTGGTGGATGCCCCATCCCTGGAAACGTTCAAGGCCAGGCTGGATGAGGCTCTGAGCAACCTGACCTAGTTGGAGATGTCCCTGCTCCTTGCACGGGGGTTGGACTAGATGACCTTTGAAGGTCCCTTCCAATCCTAACCATTGATTCTATGGTTCTATTATAATATTAAAATGACGTAGCCTGGCTGATATTAGGAAAAAAATATAAAAAGATAAGCCTGTGGCTATCTTTACACCAGTATAAACTTTATCATGATCTATTTTGACTAAAATGGTTAAAAGTATGTGCACTGAAGTTCAACTATATTACATATACCCACATTTGAACAAATCCAGTAAGTTAAAGCAGAGTAAGAGCTGTTTTGACTACGTAAAAATACTGAATGTCCCCAGTTTTTGCTCCAAAGGAATGCCAAAAACAAAAAAAAAAAAAAAAAAAAAAAGTGTACATTTTTTTTATCACTACTGCAGATCAGGCAACTTCACACAACTTGGGCCATACAAAATAATCTGTGAATCATCCAGCTGCAAATAACCAGCAAAGAGTCAGGAATCCCAGGAGCTCCTCTGCCAGCCCAGCCCAGCCTGGGAGTCTTCACCAGCTGCCTTCTATGGCTTCCAGTTTCTTGACTTAAGGACTATATCCAGACAGGACTACCTATGCTGGTGATGCTATGCTGCACACTTTGAGCCACTAACCTGAGCAGTTCAGGGGTAAGACTCCATCTCTGGAGGCTGGAACTGTCCCTGCCTCCACTCCCTCATTGTTCTGCTGTGATGAGGAGAGCTCTGATTTCTGTGATGCCGTCTCAAAACCTCAGGGTCATGACTTTTGCAGTCATCCCTTTCACATACAGAAGTTTTCTCTCTGTGATTTTTTTTGTGGTTTTTTTTTTTTTTTTTAAGGTTATATGTGACTCCAAATGCTAAATTGTACTGAATCAAAAGATTAAATATGTGGGATTTTATCCACTTTCTGAACACTGGCTTCTGTTTTGTGAGACTTGTATATGACTTTGCTTTTTTCATTACAATCTTCAGACATTGCTCTGAGAGAAGGAGAGCAAGGTCTGTGTGAGATTCTGTGGGTTTTTTTCCTTGTTAACCTATGATAAAGATTATTAGAGTTGTAGGCTCTTTTAAACAATTATGAATTATGCATTTATGAGTAATGCAAATACATGCTAGGAAAAATGACATCGATTTTACTGCAAAGCTACTAGTTTGACTGGCATACACTAATTACTCTCCTGTAGAAAGAACTAGATAACACTTTCTTTAAAATACAACTTAAACTATTAATTAGTGATTCCATGTTGTAAAATACATAATGCAATTAAGTATCATGGAAAGCACCCCATACAGCATTCAGCACACTATGTAATATCAGAAAGAAGCAGTTTTAAAATTTCATTTCGATCTGAAATTGATTAGGGACAAATATATATTATTTATTGTACATGAAAATATAATTAAATTACTTTTTCACTTCAGAAAACAGATGGATAGAAAAAAATGTTCCTAAAATATGTTTGCACAAAATAGTTTCCTGTACTAAACATGAATAAAAAAGATGTTAATAACAAAATAAACCATATTAAGAATAATACCACCATATTCAGTCCTTGGGAAGACACTGAGCCCAAAGTCCTGTGTGTATAGCAGCAAAATGTTTTCATTATAAACCTGTCCTATTTCTGAAAGCTAATTGCAATGCTGATAGCTGTTATCTAGTACAGGAAAGCATTATCCTTTTAAAATCTATTTGCATATTACGATTTTGTCTCTGAGTGTTTCTATTTGTTGATTTCTTTGTTGGTGCTTTTTTCTTCCCTTCCCCTCACTGTCTCTGCACAATTAGCTATAAGTGTTTCTCTGCTATCTGTGCTCTTTTTGTTCCTTGGCTATTTGCATTTGTTTTTTTTTCTTTCCTTTATTCTTCTTCTCATTCCTGTCCTTTTCTTCAGCTATTTTCTACATTATCTAGCAAACATTAACATAGCTTTAATTAGTTTGCATTACTGTTAATGATATAAAGCTTGTAGTTATAATTTATTTCATTTTAGGGTTTATCCTTCCCATAAGAAGGCCACAGCATAATTAAGGAACAGCATGTTTTCCTTTTTTCTAGTTTAACATTATTGTTCTTTCAAGCTATGATACGTACTGATTACTAATGAAGTAACAGCCAGCCCAGCGAAAAGCATTGGAGAGTCATTAGTCTGAGTACCACACACTTGACTTTTAGTTTTTTGGGTGCCAGATGAACCAGGTTGCTCATGAATATTTGGGGTAACCGCAAGTATGTTTTTTCAGCTCTGGACTATGTGTGGGTTTTTTTTCCCAGCATAATTTCATGCAGAAGGTGTGTTGTATAACTTTCCAGTGGAATTTAGACAGAAATTGAGCATAAATGGAGCGTAAGTTATTCATGAATAGAAATGGTAAGATTGTTGACAAAAGTGGATCTATGCTTTTTACAGTTGTTGTCATCCATATGGATGCATTTCAGCCTAAATACAATTATATAGTACTTCCTTTCTCAAAATACTTTCATAAGAATGAGATACCTGAATTGTTTGGTGTTAATGGAGACTCGAAGCATAAGAGAAATTTGGATTAAATTAGAAATTTATTTCTGAGTCTGTCAATTATCATATTCAGTAATGCAGAGAGAGAGGGGGGGGAAACAAACAATCAAACAAATAAAAAAAACCCCACAAAATAAACCCCAAAATTTGTTCTCTGAGTTCTCATTATAATTTTTTCCTAAGATGATATTTACTTTCTTTTTTTTTCACATATGTACCTGAGAAAATCTTAATGGCTAAGTAGTAAATATGTTCAGACATTTAATTAAATATATGATCACTGCATTACGTATGACCATGTTATTATGTCTATTTATTTATTTATTGGTCTTATTAGAAAAAGCTGGTGTTAGCCAATGATGACAAGAACACAAGAAGGTTCAAATCTGACATCAGAACTGATAATCCAGAAAGTCTGGAAGGAGTGTTTCAGGTTTTGTTCTGTGCCAACTTAAAACTACTGTTCTTATTAGTATTATTATCACCCTTATTATCATTATTTATTATAATTGAGCTTCTTGCAGCATCATCCATATCTGTCCATCTAGCTGCAGTTTAGTGCAGACTGCATCAACTTTTATCTAAAACCTTTACAGAACCAAGTGCATGTGCAAAAGAAGCACATGCTAACACATTAACATGCTAACACGTTAACACACTAACACATTTCAAAGTAATCACATGCTCATCTCAATTAAATCACTGCATACTGAGAAATAACCCTTTTTTGGTAGCATGTGACATTAAAGAGTGGGCTAAAGCTTTTAAGTTATAAACAACCAGAAAGAGAACTATGGTCAATATAAATTCAAATTATGTTCAAAATAGTTATGCTGGTTACATCAGCTTCAGTTTTCAGTAAGTGAAAGTTTTGAAAATGAAGCATGAAAAAGATAATCTGGAAACTAGAAGAAGTACTAAAATTTTAACTCTGTCTGCATTTCATAACCTCTTCTTTCAGGTATAGTTACTGGTATGTCTGAGCAAAAAAAAAGGTGAAAGATATAATTTCATCTGAACCCATAGGATGGTAGCATCACCAAAATATTTTCCCTTCATCTGAGATAAACATGCATTAATTTTCAGACATCCTGGAAAAAGAAAGGATTTTCTCTTTGATTCATAAAAACCTCAATTTTCTCATAAGTACAAGCAGGGCAAAACCTAGTAGTAAGTGGAAAATAGTAGAAAAGTACACACATATATTTAGTGTGTCTGTACAATGCCTGAATAGCAATTTTACCTGAAATTAATTTGCAGTAAGACATAAGAAATGGCAAAGAGAGAGATAGCATATTCCACCATTTGATATGAGGCACGAAGGGGACTGACAGTAGCCCAGCATCTCAAAGGAAAGCTGAATCTCACATAATCTTGTCTAGCCACAATCTTTAGCCAGCTTACGACAGAGATGTGTCCAACATTTTTCTCAGAAAGAGTCTCATATAAGGTTTGGAATGGTGGAGAAGGGGATGATTTGTATGCCTGGGTAAGAAATTCACTTGTGTTTTACCAAATTCATAGGTTTGTGTTAGCATCCATACTCTGGAATAACTCTGAAAACAGAACTAATATTCTTAAATTCCTGGAATTTGTCTGCCATCAATCTTCTCTTAACTCTTCATACAGTTCTCTTCTAAATCTCTTGTGAAATGATTATTTCTTCATAGGAGACACAGCATTTCAAATGGAATGGAGTAATCTAGTACCAGAATACAAATGTTAATTGGGAAAGCAGGTGAGGGGAACGAAAAAGTATTAATTTTTAAGAACAAAACAAATGCAAACAAAAGAAGTAAGAGTTGACAAGATAAACCTGAACATACTGAAAAAAAAAAGTCAGAATAATTTATGTTATATAGTATTTTTCACCAAATTAAAAATCCAAGTAAGGAATAGAATCACCATGGAAAGACATTATAGGATGATAAAGTTAACACATGCACACACACACGCATACACACATATACACACACACAAAAGATACAATCCACAAAGAAAAGTATCTTACTTATGTAAGAGAAGGACAGATGAATCTTTTGGGGCTGAACTGATTCTATTAATTGAAGAAATATTGCATATTACCTTCTTTTATAGCAGCACCCACTTACTATTGCTATGGTTTGAAGTAATTTCTTGAATTCCAGGAGCAAGTTCGTAATAACTTTCCAAATGACTTCTTTTAACCGAGCGATGCTTGATCAGTAAAATAGCTTTGACGGCTTCAAAAATAAAGCGTTTTCAAACAAAGGAAAATGAAGGTAAAAATTAATCTTGATGTGATGAAATTATGCTGAAAATATCAAATCAGAAATATTTCCTGAGTGCGAAGAAAAAGTGTAATAATATTAGTGACTCGAATGGGACCACTTTTAGACTTTGGAAATAAAGAGGTATACAAGCTAATCCTACAATACAAAAACAGTTTTGAGAACTGTAATTAAGTTTTCTGTCACTGACTACATGGCAAGTTTCATGTTCAATCCAAACCACAAAGTGGGATCCTTCTATTTGACCTAACTATCCATCAAAAGTCAAACCTGTAGGACAGAGTGAGACATGGCGTTCTGATTTGTTTGTTTATGTATGTTTTAGTATCACTTATCATCTCTACAAGGACATATATAGTAATAAAGTTGTTTACTACCAACAGACTTTTCCAATAAATACAGATCCAGTAGAAGATGTTCTAGTACAGCAGGATTTCTAGGGTCGTACTTACGGAAATCTAAAGAAATTATTGAATTTTTAAAAGCATCATTTTCTGTTTAAATAAACTAACTTTTTTAAATGGGAAAACCTTTTTTTTTCCTGTATATTTTATTTATTATTTACAATCATCTGTAAATATTGCTGATCTTCAGCTAAATGTAGAGGAAAATGTGGCTTAAAGTACATTTATGATGAGTGCATTTCATGCACTTTTTATGGCTATCTGCCTGTTACAAATGTGAATAATTTAGAACATTTGTATAAGAACTGTCATAAACCAGTCTATGGTTCAGTAAATTATTCTATATCAATGTTTTAATTAAGAAAAAAAAAAACAAACCACAGTAGGTATATGAAAGTCAACAACAGCATCCTTAAATTATGAGAGATGCATACAACACTTGCTGTAAATCATATGGCAGTCTTTAAGTGGTGAGAGGAGGAATCAGATGAAAGAAACAGAATTACTACCAGTTCTTAACTCAAAGGAAGTAGCCTTTGAACTACCTAATTAAAGAGTGTACTTAATGTTAAAAAGCAACATAAAATAATAGCAACTAAAAGAAATTTTGAGAGGGTTTTAGGGTATCTATCACTGACATGTAGAAAGAAAGATGAGGACAAAATATCTATCACAATACAAAACATAGGAAATCTTTTACAAGAGACTTGGAATTCTCTTAAATGCAACTCTTGGGCAAGCTGTATAAGATTGTATGCACAGATCAGTATACTTGTCATCCTGTAATACAGGATCCTCAATTTATCACAAATACCATTTCCTTGAATATATTGAATTTCATCATAGGAGACGAAGGCCTTGAACCAACCCATCTAAGTTTAGGTATCTAACTAAAAGTTTAATGAAGGAACCCTGTCAATTTAGTTTCTTTCTTGTCACTGGGCAGCTATGCTTTCGAGAGTTGGTTCGGCTACCTAAGACTTAGGCATAAGTTGTCTAGTTCCTTTCACTAATGTAACAGAATTTAGGATCATGGTGCTCAACTTATTTGCACACTTATTTGCAATAAATGCACTTTTAGGTGGGGTAAATTTGCACTGTAATTGAATTTCAAGCTGTGAATTAGGACCAGGATTGCATAACTGAGACCAAGATTTAAATATTCATTGTCTCACAGTGTACATTATTTTGGATCAGTATTTAAGTCTTTATAAAAAGCAATAAAAGTAGTAATACTCAGACCATAATGGAAGTCTAGGTATTTGTGAAGAGATTTAGACCTGTTATTCTGGTTCTTGTTTAAGTTTATTAGTAGTATGGTTTGTTTAATTCAGTACTTGAAATGCATTCAGCACAATTCGGGAATAAACATTGTGCCAAAATGCTGGCATTCAAAGTAAAAAGAAAACACAGTAGGCAGGATGAACTGAAAAGCCCAGCTTCCTACATGAGCCATAAGAAAATGCATGGTTACTTTTAAAATGAATAGACTTTCATGCTTTGAGGTATGTGCTTGAAATGAGAAAAAATTTCTGCATGGACAGATTTTTCCATTACAGGTTTTCTTGTATCTTCTTCCAAAACATCCATGGTCAGATAGATGTGCAACAAGTCACACTGTGCACTAGATCAACTATTACTCTGATATGATGTGATTCTATGTGTATATGAAAAAACGTATCTGTGTAGGTTTTCTGTAGTGGGGAGGCCTACAGTGGCAGCTCCTGCGAGAAGCTGACAGAAGTTTTCCCTTTATACGATGGACTCCGTTGGGTCTACGGCAGACTCACCACTGCCAGGGCCGAGCTAATTGGTAACAGTGATAACATCTCTGTGATAACATATTTAAGACGGGGAAATTTTTTTTAAAAAGTGAAGAAGCAAAAGCAGGGGCAGAGAGGGGAAGGTGTGAGCCTTGTGGGCCTTGCAGTCCTCACCTTCTGGCCTCCTGCAGCCCGGCCAAACGAAGAGAGGAGATGTGAAGAGAACCTGAGAGGCATCTGCCTGAGCCTGACTGTGAAGAATTTATTGTGAGAGGAACAGCTGCAGATGCCAAGGTCAGTGAAGAAGGAGGGGGAGGAGTAATGCTGCTCCTGGCCAGAATTCACCTGCAGCCTGTGGTGAAGACCATGGTGAGGCAGGCTGTCCCCCTGCACCCCATGGAGGCCCATGGAGCAGCAGAGATCCACCTGCAGCCCGAGGATGACACTACGCTGTGGCAGGCAGATGCCTGAAGGAGGCTGCATCCCGTGGATGGCCTGTGCTGGGGCAGCCAGTTCCAGAGGGGCCTCACTCTGTGGAAAAATGATCCATGCCAGAGCAGTTCATGAAGGACTGTAGCCCATGGGAGGGGCCCGATGCTGGAGCAGGGGAAGAATGTAGGGAGTTCCTCCTCCGAGGAGAAAGGAGTGGCAGAAACAACATGTGATGAACTGACCAGAACCCCCATTCCCTATTCCTCTCCTGGGCCAAGTGGAATGGAGGTGGAGATAATTTGAAATTAAGTTAAGCCTGGGAAGAGGGAAGGGTGAGGGGAAGTTCTTTTTCCCCCCTCTCTCATTATCCTGCTTTGGTTTTATTATTAATAAATAAATAATTTTCCCCAATGTTTTGCCCGTAACAGTAACTTTAAGGATCTCTCCCTGTCCTTATCTCAAACTTCAAGCTTTCGTTATACGGGCTTTTGTCCATTCCCTCAAAGGGGAAAGTGAGTGAGAGACCGTATCTTGGTCCTGAGTGGGGCTGAACTACAATATCTTTCAGGTTTCTCACTTTTACAGCCTGCATTGCTGAAAATAAAAGGTGAGTTCTTTCCCATAAAACACACAAACTCTGTCATGAATGCAGATATATATATAGAAAATAATACATATATAAATGTTTGCTGAGTCAGTGCCTCAAGGCATACACGCACTGTTATTGTTGTTGGTACTCTTGTAATTATTAAAGACTTTACAAAAATAATTTTTAATCTTCAGGACCAAAACCACCTGAAACAAGGTACGTATACTTCTGCAAGTTTTAGGCAAAGTGCTTGATAAAATCTGAAAGCTCTAAATCAGGGAATTTGCGAAGTGAGGCAGTGAGACCAACTATTAAATCCTTTGAAAAGTACTGTCTTGGGAGACATCTTTGTAAGGATAAAGTGGAGGGAAAAACTGAATAATAATAAGGATTTGTGCTGGCTAAATAGTGACAATTGGGCATGTATGCCACCATGATCTGCTGTGACACTGAGCAAAGAGATTGTGAATCCCACAGGCTGTTAAGAATTCTTCATTAAAGCCATTATCTTTGTAGGGATTTTGGATAGCATCCAGAATTTAATTTATTTTTCCTTAGCAAATAATTTTTAAATTAGCCACATAGTGTATACCCCTGTGCACAGTTCACCTTCGGGCTTAGTTAATGCAATAAACGTGAAGTTTCTAGACCAAGCTGTTTTTGAGATAAGCAGTGGAAGCAGAGGTAGAAAAGAGCCTGTGCAACTTTTCTTACTCAGAGTTTCTGTGCTTAATCACCAGTTTCTGGGCAGCAGGCAGGAATTAGAAGGGAAAATTCTATGCCTTATCTGTCATAGAAGTTGAGACTGGTTGAGCATAACCTCAAACCAAAATAAGGATCTGCTTGGTAGACCTGTGAATATTATCCTTCTAGCAAGACTTGTCTGAACTTGTTACTAGACCTTAAGGTGATGTGTTTAAATGTTATAAAGGATTCTGTATTTGCACCAAAAAAAAAAAAAAAATTCTTGTACTAAAATTGCTACAATGATTTATTTCTGTTGTATTAGCTTTTACCTAATCAAAATCAGGTAGTATATGATACAATGAAAGAATATAAAAGACTGTTTACTGAAAATAATACCTTAATTATATCACTATTACATTATATCTTACCGTCTTTGCCAGTATCTGGGATGCCACTTCAATAAGTACTTCATGTTTTTGGGGGGAAGATCACCTAAGATGGATAATGATGAGAGAGTTGCTGAGGAAATTCATCTAGACTAGTTATCTGGGAATAAGATTTAGGAAAAAAAAATATGCATACTTTCAATGTGTGGCTAAAAATTGTAATAGACAATTATTTCCAACCATTAAAATGATTACATTATCTATATATTAATTCATCCATATGACCAGTCTGATAGGCTGTTAATAGTAATATGATCTGCCCTTTTCTGATCTGTTGTTTTCTGGGTTGGCAGGACTTTAGGAAACTGTACACAGCTTCTGGGATAAAGAGCATGTCTTTTTCACTCAGCAATGAACTTTCTGGCCAATATATCAGTGTTGACACTCTCTCAAGAATACCTGTGTGGACCTTTACCTAAAGCACGGTTAACTGAAATTTATAGGTAGGAAAGCTTTAGGATATTTTTGCTCTAAATACACAGATGTTTTTCTAGAAGTAAGGAGTAGATCACATTCTCATATAAAAATAATCTCCTGTTACCACTACATCCTAAGTAATCTATGTGCCTGGCTGCAGAGGTTGAGATAGATGCTAGCTGCTCTGCTGTCTCCCTGGGAGGAGGCTGTCAGTGGACAGGGTGGGTGAGGAGGTGATGTCGGCCATGTCTCACATACACTACTGAGAATGGATGAGCACACATGATGACTGAGCCTTTCCATCCACTGACACGAAGCAAACTACCAGCTCCCAGGTTCCAGGAAATTAAGAAAATGCACATGTCCAACACTTAGGTTCAGAATTGACATCTGCCTTTAGATCAGATTGCTTCTTTATGAAGAATATTTTATACTTAACACATTTTTAAAGTATTAACACTTAACGATTTTACAACTGAGGCAAGATTTGCACTGATGATGCCTAATACATTAGGCAAACTTAGCAGGTGTGTTTTCTCATCTTTGCTTTCAAGTTTCGCATCATCACCAGGGCAACATCCTTAAGTGTTCCTGGGTGATCAATCAATATTTCCACCTCTGTCTGGCATACTGAGAGAATCTGTATTTGTCTTGTTATTGTAGTCTGAACACTGCATCTAAAAGTCTTCTTTGATAAAATTAGTTGGTTAACATAAGGACAACTAAGTAGTGACAACTAAGGAGTGCAAGAGAAAATGCGTCTGCAAACACAAGGAAATAATCCCCTCTGAAGTGACTTATTTTTCTCTCCCTATTAAAATTTTAGGACATATCTTTCAGCAGACTTTGGATTAAAAACATAATTTTCACTTTGTTTTTCAAGCTGTAGATACTCATGATTTTATGATTGTTGTTGTTATTATTATTATTAAATGTGGCAATTTATCTGCAAAATAATTTTGGGGTTTGCAATTTCTAAAGAACTTTTAGGTAATGTCACTCTACTACTGACTCATTGACAACTTACAGCTTTGTGCCTTGTGACATCTCTAACAGTAAAAAAAAATACTGTACTTATGCCAGTTTCATTCACAAGATCAGCAATCAGCTGCAGTCTCTAGGGGAAGGAGATCAACTACTGAGCTAGTCAAATACTGCCATCAGCACAAAGTATAATTGTAAAAAGATGTTATGTGGCTACCATCTTTAAGTGTTGTTCTTAAAGAGTGACAATTTTGTTCTGTTTTGCAGGTTATTTTATATAGTGTACGTTTATAGAGAAACTTCCTTCTTTACCATCTTCACCTAAACCCACTCTCTGTCAAATGCTTTCGCAAAACTTAACCTTTTGTTATGAGTAAGAGTGAATCACTTCTACAAAACAGAATTGAAGTTCTCAGATTCACAGCCTGGCTGAGTTGATAGAGCTGTCACACCTCCATTATACTTTCAGCCTCACAGAAACTGAAATAAACAGCCTTGTAACTGTTACTCCATTTTCAAGTTTGGTTTGACAATTCGGTTGTATGTGTGAAAGTCTACAGGACATTTTTCACATTCACTCCAAACAGTCCCAGCGATTCAGTGAAAGGGATTCTAGACTACCTGCCATAAAACCTTTGAAGTAGTCCAAAGCTTACTCTACTAGATGGTAACTGCTAATCATCAGACAAGACTGAGAAAGAACATAACACCAAATCCATTCACTTAGATTGTTGATATTTGGATTTATTTTTTGTATCCTAATATGACAGTGGTCTAATTGCCAGAAAATTTACCTGTATTTGCTAATAAATGAAGTTGTTTTCCCCTTAATAAGAGAGTCGGTGGAATCACAGCTAGCATTTCCATTACTTCATTTTCTAATTCCAAAAGCAACCAATGAAATCTTAATGAGGTAAAGGTTTTTAAGCTGTCATTAATCTCTGTCTAAAGTTCTTGAATAGGATTATTAGCCTCAAAAAAAAAAAACCCAAACCAAAACCCTAAAATGAAAAACAACCCAAACACCCCAAACCAAGAAAAACCCCACAACCCTCTACCCCCTGCAAATAAACAATCAATTATCAATCTAGGGACTTTCTTCCTGCATGATATGAAGAATCTCTACTCTTTTGTAAACAGAATTTGAAGGGCCTGGAGGAAATATATCTTTAATAGAATAAATAAGCCTATCCAAAGCAAGTGGATCTCACTTGGGAAGAAAATCTGTTTTTGCCTATGTTTTTTCTAGCTGTAGTAATGGGAATGCCAATTAGCAATCACACTGCAAAAGTGACATTTCCATCATGTATTTCTAGAGCAATATATGCAGCAGTAATAAAAATTCCAAGATGTGAAACCCTGAGCAGTTTTGTAGAATTTGAAGAAAGTCTAGTATCAGGCTGAGCGAGCCAGAGATATATGAAGATGACTGCTATGCATTGTAAGTTTGCAAGAGAGAACATTCCATTACTGCATTTCTTAGAATCATAGAATCGTAGAATAGTTTGAGTTGGAAGTGACCTTCAAAGATCATCTAGTCAAAGCCCCCTGCAAGGAGCAGGGACATCCCCCACTAGATCAGGTTTCTCAGAGCCCCGTCCAACCTGGCCTTGAATGTTTCTAGGGATGGGGCATCCACCACCTATCTGGGCAACCTGTTCCAGTGTTTCACCAGCCTGATTGTAAAAAAATTGTTTTCTAATACCTAATCTGAACCTACCTCCCTTTATTTCCTTTGTTGTGATGAATAGTTCTAAATAATTTGCATAATATATATTCTATTGCTTGTGGTGCTATTGAAAACACACAGTAGACACTAGGTTTAAACTTGCTTGTAATGAACTTGCTAGAGGGTTGAATTTGTTTGTTTATTTTATTTATTTACAGTTTCCTTGAAAAAAACCAGCACCAAAAGCTGATTGCTTCCAGCTATTGAATTTATAAAATATCACTTGTAGAAATAAACTTTTGTCTTGAACAAAAGTTAAGATTTAAAGCAAGATTGTGTATGTAAAATCTGTAAATATGAAAGTACAAGTAAATGTGCTATCCTTTAAAAAATATTTTAAACTGAAAAAAATAATTATTTTTTTTTTTAAATGCACACATCCATTAACAAATGTTTCATTAATGGAGGTTTCTGTTGAGGATCTTATTCATTTGCTCGCTTCTGTTTCTGAAAGGTGCACATTTGTCTGTGTGAACTTTAAAAATTAATACTGCCATACAAAAGGAAAAATCAATGCTACATGTCAGCATGCATATATTATGGCTGAGCTTACTGTAGAATGAAAGATATTCTGTATGGGTGTGTACACTATTTGAAATCTGAAATATTTCAAATACTTCATAATCCAGACTGCATTACTATATGAAATATTTGTGCTGTATTTAAATATCATTTAGCTTTTTTTTTTTTTTTTTTTGGTTAGACAATAAGTTTGACATTCTATTTAAAAGCTGGGCCATATTGATTTTTATTTCTATGTGAGGATGTGATTACATGTGGAAAACGGACCATGTTTTCTAGTCAAAGTTGAGTAGACATTATGTTCTATATAAAGTTAACAAGCTGCATTATTTTTTTTTATTTGAGCCATATAATATTAAACTTGGTTTTGAATGTCAGTAGCCACATATGGCCATTTGTACAAGGCTAGACTTTGGTGAAAAATATTAATTTAGTATGGAATAATTTTTTATTTTCATATGAAGGATGGTCTGTGGGAAGGTTACAACCTTTTCCTGTTTAAATCCTATGTTTATTCCTAGTAGCATTTGTTTTAACATATACTGAAAATTGTAAGAGTAAATGTTTTCAAAATAATTTCATATTTTTTTTAGTCTTCCTTCCCTTTTTTCTTCCTTCCCTCCACTTTCCTGAAAGTGATTAAATTTCAGTTCATATTATTTCAACCGTTGTCTGAGATCCTTTGGGATCTTCCACCTGGAAAAACAAACAAACAAAATCCAAACCCCAAACTCCAAACCCCGAAACCTCAAGTGAATAGATTAAAAAACCACTTTTGCTATTCTTTCCTATATGTATCACTACTGAATCTCTTGAAAAGTGCCACAGCTGCTCAAATTCAATAAAATGCTGCAAAATTAAGCAAAATCATAAATAAAATCGGTAATTTTAACACTTGTGCAATTATGTATCTGACCAGTTTGCCCTCTAGTGGCAAAAGGTGGACCGTAGGTATGGCCTCGACTGCTGTTTCAGTACAGCTGAATGATAATCATCAGCAGAATTCAGGACCTACAAGGCAGTATTGCAGTGCCATACCACCTGAATCTACACTAAGGCTTTAGTTTCTTCACCTCAGTTGCATAAACATTTTAGTTTTTGCAGTTTACTGGGTTCTTCTTCCAGCCTGACAGAAATTTGTATTTTGTCTAGTAAATGGATGATGTGGTAGATTGACTTTGGCTGGCTGCCAGGTGCCCATCAAGCTGCTCTATCACTCTTCCTCCTCAGCTGGACAAGGCAGAGAAAATATAGCAAAAGGCTCATGGGTTTAGATAACGACAGGGAGAGATCATTCAACAGGTGCCTTCTGCTGGGTGCAGTTCTTCCTGGGTGCAGGAACAGACTGCTGCAGCGTGAGTCCCACACTGAGTAAAAGTCCTGCTAGCAAACCTGCTCAAGTGTGGGCTACTCTGTCCACAGGTTCACAGGTCCTGCCGGGAGCCTGCTCCAGAATGGGCTTCCCATGGGGTCACAGCCTCCTTTGTGTATCCACCTGCTCTGGTACCATGTCCTCCACAGGCTGCAGGTGGATCTATGCTCCTCTGTGGGCCTCCATGGGCTGCAGGGTGACAACCTGCCTCATCATGGGCTGCACCACGGGCTGCAGGAGAATCTCTACTCCAGCGCCTGGAGCACCTACTCTCCCTCCGTCTTCACTGACCTTGGTGTTTGCAGAGTTGCTTTTCTCACATATTCTCACTCCTCTCTCTGACAGCTGTTCCTCAGCAGTTTTTTTCCCCTTCTAAAATATGAGTGTTGGTTTTGTTTAAGGAGGGGGGCGGGTGGGGAGAAGAGATCCTGCAGCCCGTGGAGGACCCTACACCGGTGTAAGTGGATGCCTGAAGGAGGCTGTGTCCTGTGGAGGGCCTGTGCTGGGGCAGCCTGTTTCCTGTGGAAAAACAACCCACACTGGAGCTGTTCATGAAGGACTGTAGCCTGTGTGAGGGACCCCACACTGAAGCCCAGGAGGAACGTGAGGAGTTCTTCTCCCCAAGGAGCAAGGAGCAGCAGAAAGTGACAAGTGATGAACTGACCATAACCCCCATTCCCTATTCCCAGTGTGCTCCTCGGGGTGGGGGCAGGGAAAGAAGGTGGAGATAATTTGAAATGAAGTTAAGCCTGGGAAGAGGGAGGGGTGGAGCAGAAGCTTTTTTGTTCTTTCTCACATTATTGTGCTTTGATTTTATAATAATAATTAATAGTTTTCCCCAAGTCAAGTCTGTTTTGCCCGTAATGGTAACTTTAAGGATCTCTCCCTGCCCTTATCTCAAACCTCGAGCCTTTTTGTTATCCTATCTCTTCCCTGTTCCCTCGGAGGGTGGAGAGAGTGAGTGAGAGACTGTGTAGCTTGGTCCTGAGCAGGGCTAAACTATGACAATATGTAATCACAGAGGCGCTACTACCGTCACTGATTGGCTCAGCCTTGGCCAGCAGCAGGTCGATCTTGGAGCCTGCTGGCCTTAGCTCTGCTGGACATGGGGAAAGCTTCTAGCAGCTTCTCACAGAAGCCACCCCTATAGCCCCCCACTATTAAAAGCTTGCCATAGAAACTCAGTACAGATTAGTATGTCAGTGTTGTGGAACCTAGCTTCTACTTAGCTTGTAGGCAAAGGGAAAGGGAGGAAAAATGGAGACCTCCAGGAATCAACTCTTAAAGTCTGCAGAACTAAGAAATTTGGAAAAATCAGGAAGCTACAACAAGCCAAAGATTTCAAAACTGCAGTAATCTTAAATCAGAGTATGAATATCCACTGGAGCTAATCAGGAAAGCAAGCCAACATTACCATTGGACCTTGTGTCTCATCAGCTCAGCATGGTGGGATGCACTAGAGAGGAAGTGGTAGCTACTGCAATGTGCCGAAGCTCCATATTTCCAAAGCAGAAAGTCTTTTTAAGAGACATGAAGAACACCAGTATCTCATGAGGTGTGGAGTACTGCCAATGCTATAATGATATAGGGGCAAAGTACTGAAAAATGGAGAAAGCAAGAACAAACTCAAACTTTGCTGAAGTTTCAGAAAGATTTATTTTCACTAAAAATCAAAACTATTTCTTACAATACTTCCAAATACAACACTGCTCTTGGGAGCTAACCTATTCCTCCCTTCTTGTAAGGGTCACCTCTTTGTATTTAATAAACTGAAATGTGGTCTTCCCTTCACTGGTTTTTAATAAATTCCTCATCTTTAAGTGAAGATGTTCTGTGTCTGGCCTGCTGACCTACCTCTCACCTTCTAACATAGCAAATGGATTTAGCAATATAACCAAAGAATATTTTAAATCTCAAATAATACTCAGGCTACTGCCTGATCCAAACCTCACAGGATACCATACAATTCTTAGTTCCTCTTGGGTGAGCAAAACCTTCCATCTTTCACTGTGAACAGTCCATTTAACACATTAGAAGGTATCTTCTTGCCTTGTAAAGTGTAGGCAAAAAAAAAAAAGATAAACATTTGAGGCATTACTACATCTCAAGGGTATCTTATGTGCACTGGAAAGGCCGTTGGGCTATTCATCTTGGTCAGAAAAAGAGATGGTTCCACGAAGACACCGATAACACCTTTATCTTCTCCCTCTAACAGTAAGAAAACAAGACAGCCACAAGTATGATCTTACAGCTGTATCCGTAGCTCAGGATCAGTGAATGTCGTCCCTGGCTGTGTCACAGACTTCCCCTGGGATCTTTTGCAGTCATTTCAATCTAGACTGTTTAGATGCTTAAATCTTCATCCATGATTAAAGGAATATCTGTGAATCTGTGCTGCAGACTTTCAGGGTCTCAGTTCCCTAATGTAAAATGCGAATTACAAAGGATCTTTACACTCTCCCATGTTATAGTTTTCATCAGTATTAAAGGAAGATGTTCCAGTGACTGAGATGATGTAATCATAATTTAAATCAGCTCATGAAATCTATGTAAATCTGAATGTTGTGTGTTTGTGTGGAGAGATAAGTCTAGTAGGAGGGGGAAGAAACAAAAACCTAAAGTATTTGAATCAGCTGGAGTCCAAAATGTTTTCTCCTTGCTTATCTTTCAGTCTTTTAAAGTATGCACACTGTTAATCATCATGTAAAAAGCTACCTTAACTTCTTAGGCATTGCAAAGCCTAAGCATCTTGGCTTCATACCAACCTGAACAGCTTTGACTTATCTTTTTTTTTTTTTTTTTTTTTTTTTTTTTTTTTTTTTTTTTTTTTTTTTTTTTTTTTTTTTTTTTTTTTTTTTTTTTAAACCTGCTGTACTCTGTCTGGCTAGAATCAAGTTAACTTTATTCATAGCAGCATGTATGGTGCTGTGTTTTAGATTGGTGACCAAAACTTTGTTGATAATACAACAATGTTTTAGCTGTTGCTGAGCAGCATTTGCACAGTGTCAAGGCTTTCTGTCAGGCTTCAGTCAATAGGCTGGGAGTAGGCAAGAGGTTGAGGGGAGACACAGCTGCGACAGCTGGCCCAAACTGACCGAAAAGATATTCTATGCCATACAACATCATTCTCAGCAATAAAATGGAGAGGAACTCTTTCCAAGTAGCTGTTGCTTGGAGACCAGCTGAGTATCAGTCTGCTAGTGAGAGGTGGTGAGTGATTACCTTTGCATTGCCTATTGTTTCAATTGTGGAGGTTTTTTTCCTTTCACTTATTAAACTCTCTTTATCATCACCCATGAGCTTTTCTTGCTTTTGCCCTTCCAATTCTCTTCCCACTTCTACTGTGGGAGAGCAAGTAAGCAGCTGGTGGGTGTTAAGCCGCTGGCTAGGGTCAAACCATCGCACCTGGTGTTTATTCAGTACCGTTAAACTGCTTACCTCAGAGATCAGGTTCTGATTCTCACAAGGATTTTCATTTTCAGGACTCAGGGAATTATCTTTATGGATATCACAAAAATCTGATAGAATCATTTTTAACAGCTTTTTTTTTTTTAATAGTGTGAGATAAATTTTTTACAAGGTCTCACATCAGTTATAAATCACTGTAGCACTGATTCCAAACTGGTAAACTACTTCTGCCTAGGACTACTTTTTTTTTTTTAGTTGCTATGTGAAAATGAGCATCAATTTTACACTATTGCTGCCAATGTTTTCCAGAAAATATTTAAAATAAGTAAATGGTTAAATCGATACATGAAAAACTGATCCTTCTAAGGCTTTTAACAATATCTACAACTGACTTTCTGAGAATGCATGTCTGAAGAAATTATGTTTAAAGTATTGTTAGGAATGAGTAAATATTGCTAAGTATTTCGTCGAACTATCTTCTTATTAGCATTCAGATCTGATGCTTAGAACTACATTCTTATTAGCATTCAGACTTCACCAACTTGTTAATAAGATTGTAGGAAAGCAAAAAGGAAAGTCCCAAAAGATAATGCTCAGCATAGGATTTTTATGTGACTTATTTGTTGTTTTAACATATCCAACATGCCTGAGAACTAGAATCAACACAATGAGTCTACAGTATAAGCAAAAAATCTGTGTAGAGGTCCAATTGCTGACAGTTGAAAACCTGAGTTAGGCTTTTAATATGGAAAAAAACAACACAGCCTGTTTTTACTGATGATGCCTTCCCTATTGTCCAAAAATTGGTCTCATCTTCAGCACAATGAACTTAGGCTTGGCAAAGGTGTTCACTACAGTTATTCACATGTCATTCTGAAAGAAATCATCTTCCATCAAGAAAGGAGTTGAGATACAAACTGCTCAAAACAAATTCTCAAATTTTACTTTGAGATCCTCAGAATTTCTCTCTTTACATTATTTTCAGTGTAGTATCTATGTATCTGCATGTGTAATGTTTCTGCTAGTTTAGACTGTTAAAGCTTATTCAGTAACACCTGTATGAGCTGTTTCTTTAAGGAAATATAGTGCCTTGAAAAACTTAAGGTCAGAAGGAAGTTATTAAAGTAGCATTAAAAGAAGGATTTCACACACTGTTTGCAAGACAGGGGATTCATCTACCAGACTTTTCTTTTCCTCTCTCTACAGATTTTCGCCTTTTAATCCTTCATAAAGATTATTTGATTGGAACTATATTAAAAAAAAAAAAAGTGGAAGCATTTGTTCTAACAACATGCTTGTAACCATCATTGGAAAATGTATTAAAGCTGCTGTCAAGCTGGCTAACTGATGTGAAAAATCCTTCTTCGATCCAATGAGGGATGAGTTTCATCACAGTTCAGTTTTATGATGAAGGCTGAAGAAAGCATATAAAAATTAACAGAAGTCTTAGGAGAAAATAGGATAACTTACTTGAAAAGATTAAAAAAAAAATTAAATTTCCAGTAATACAGAAAAAGTTTTAAACCTTAAAGCTGGTAAGTTAATGATTCTCAGCTACTTATAAAAGCAGTACGTTTTAGAATAATGTCAGCAAGAGCATTCACATCATACAGTTTAAAAAAAGATTAAAAATAACCAGTGCTGTGGTGAAAACACATGTAGCATTAGAGGAGACAAAAACCTATCTAGTTAGCAATAAAACTAGAATTACCCTGAAAAGTGATCCGGGTTTACTTTTTGTTGGTTTATTGGGTTTTTTTTTAAGACAAAAATGTGAAAATGTATCGGGAAGACAGTCTAGACGTGCGGATGTGCGGATGGGTAACAAGTTGTTGTGCCACACTGTCATACTAAAACAGTTTCAGTGATCCATTTACTCCAAAATACTACCTAAAAGACTGGTAAGTACTGCAAACTGCAGAGATAAGATACAATACAGCAAAGAACAATTAAGAAGAAAACCACTGTTGTTCATATCATCCATTTGATTATTTTTTTTGCCGTGACATGCATATTTTTACATTCTCTGAACTTTTAAAATGTACGTTAGTGTAACTGGGAAATGTTTGAAAGGAGACAGTGGATAGGTAAGCAACTAGCTAATAGGAGCTAATATGTTAGAAGCTTTGATGCTGAAGTGACATTTCTAAATCACTCATGAAACAAAGGAGCAAGAGTAATACTGTAGCCCCAACTTTACACACGACCTCACATTTTAAGAAGTATTAAAGATTTTATATTTTTTCTCATTGTGACAGATTAAAAATAACATAAAGACCTTCCTTTTCTTTGAGTTGCATAACATTTTTTGAAGATAAAATCTTCAAAATAGTTTTGGCAAAAATAGTATTCTCTTTAGAAAATTTTAAGGGGAATAAATTAGTCTGTAAATTGAAAAGATAAAAACAATGTCATGAGACTTAAATTAAAGATACTGGATGCCAAAACAATTTTTTATGGTGTACTTGAAACTAGATAAACATGTAAAAATATCACATGTATTGGAAAAGAAATCCTGCAATTAACATATACTGCAGATATAGGTTGTACACCTGAGTAAACTGCTAATTCTATACCTCTCATCGTCCTCCTTTTTTTGTACAGTTCAAGCAATAAATTGATTCTTTGGTATATATATGTGTGTGTATATATATATGTATGTATAAAACAAGTCTCTAAAGACAAAAAAGAAAAAAAAAGTGTAAGATTTTAAAATCAAACCTTTACATCCCTCAGTGGCTTTTCCAAAGTAAAGTTCTATATGGAGACTAGGGGAATAAGGACAGAGAAAGGATGTAAGGATTCACCCCATTAGGTCTGGAGAAAACAAGAATATGTATTCCTGTTACAAAAGAAAAGAAATAATGCACCTACTAGAGTGGAGAAACTGGAGAATTACTGTCTTAACAATGCCAAGATCAGTGTCTGCATATGTCATTTGCCTTATTATCTACTGTCTTTATTGGAATTTTTCTCATTGTTGCACTGATGAGCTGGTACACAGCGAGGTCTATGCCAGATTGTCTCCTTTCTCTTCACTCCATTTGGGACTTACTCAACCCCAGAAAGTATTCGCTAAATGTGCTATTAACCTGCAAGTAACGGCTGTTGATTAAAATCTGTTTTGTATAAGGGAATGGGGTAAAGAATTTTTTTTTTTTTTGTTGTTGCTGCAAGTTCATATTCACTAATATCAGGGGGTTTTTTTAAGACCCTTTGTATCTAGGGTTTGTCTCCTGTTTCACTACCATCAGGCAGCTACCATTATAATGCTTCTGAAAACAGTTCCTGCCATATATGAAGCAGATTTTTTTTTTCATTATATGAAAATAAAATGCCAGTCAATGGACTGAAACAGCACTGACTTGACAATATGAACCAAAATTTTAAAAATATAAATTATTCCTGTCTTTCATATGGAGAAAAACATTACAACGTACAGGCTTTGAATTGCATTTCAAACTGAGGTTTTGGGTTTTTTTAAACTGACATTTCTGAGCTAACTGCTTGTGGTAATCACTTTACAAATTATGTCATATCCCTGCAACACTAACATAATATGAATGAAAGATACAGTAAAGCTGGTCTTTATCCAGCCTTTATGCAAATTTACAATCAGAATAGGAATTTTAATGTTTAAAAATTAAAGATCTTGTTTAAAAATTAAAACATCAAAGTCTTTCTTCTGATTACTTTTAAAAAGCAAAAAAACCTGCCAGAAATAAAACTAGTTAACATTCTTTTCTTTTTGAATTCTAAATATATTAGTATCACAAGTTATGTCACCAAGGTGATTCTGACCAGCAATCGCCTGAGAAATATCCCTTGCAATTTGTGTTATAGTTAAAAGTTTCAGTTTCTTCCCTGTAAACAGTATTTCTTGAACTTCAAACTTATGGAAAACCAAATTAAAGAGAACAACAAAGATGCTTCTGAATCTGGTGCAAAATGAGAAGTCGAAGTTCAGATTCAAATTTGGAAAAAGTTTAGGCTACTTATTAAAGGGTAAATCATGGTTCTGTAATGGAGTTTATATGTTGCAAATTTTAAAAATCAATATTACAGGTAAATACTATAAATTCAACAGTACACTGAGACTATAATTATCAGTAAGGCATTCCTCTGAGATTTTTGCTGAATTTCAACTGGTATCACATTATATCCATTTTCAAGTAGAATTTGAATTGGAGGTAAAATAAGAAGGGGTCAGATATCGTCTGTAAAACCCCTCAGACCCCAGAGAGTTTAAATTGCCAGTGGTCTCTTCTGAGTCAGATCTAGTAGCATTTTTTAGAGTTAAGTTCCCTGAACAGAGATCTCTAATTGCATTCGAGATTCCCTGGATTATCCTAAGCAACCTCCTGTTGACAGTCCAAAAGGGAATGTAGGTCATTCGTAGGTTTTATGTTCTACTTGTTAACTTCTTATAGATACCTTGGATACCTCAGGGCTTCTCCGATGCCACTAAGTGTTTTTGCATCTGGGGAACTAAGCTGAACCTTATTGCTTTTCTGTCTGTAATCGGTTTTGAAAGAAGGAGCAAAACATGTTTGAGCAATAAACAGCTGCAACAATCTAGAAGGTTTTACCACTCTTTTTCTTCCTTTCAGTTCAGATTTTATTCAATATAGCTATGTTCAAAATCTTGTTTAAGGAGACAGAAGAAACACATCTTACGTATAAAGCAAATAATCTATTATTAGTGTAGCGGCTACTTTAACAATCTAATCCAGAAAGTATTATTAGTTCCGATCAAATTGTTACAGAAAAGGAAATAGTGCTTTTCTATAGTTAAAAAACAAAAAGTCTCCATAATAGCAGTAATATAGTTAAAACACTTACAGATACATTTAGGTTTTATGCTTTTCCTGGTGCTATCCCTCCTCCAGCTTCTCTAAGTCTTGGGATCGGTTTCATTCTGGTGGTGGCGGAGGGGGGTGCTGCAGTAAGTTGTCAGCACCAGACATCCTTCACTGGGAGTAATATTGTTGGTATTTTATGTTGAGAATTCCTTCTTCCTCACTCTGGGATTCACTAAGAATTTTCATATGTTTGCTAAAATGATTTTACAACTTTCTCTTTTTTTCACTGGTCTGCAACTGCATATTATGTCTGAATATAATATCTGTGATAGCTTTTAGGTATGTTAGATGGTAATTCCTTTTTCTTTGTTACTCCTAAGACCAATTTTGTCCAGTTCTACATCTGTATTTCTGTAACTGACCATAAGTGAGTTATTTATAGCCATGGGGTCTCCAGTGCCAGTCGGTACTCCGTCTCTTGTCATCCCACTCCTGTGCTCTTCTGTGCTGCATCCCCACTTCTCAAAGCTTCTGTGATCAGACCAAGTCTCTATTTCTCTATTCTATGTCATTATCTTAGAACTGTAAATATCTCATTCTCCATAAAAAAAAACTACTTGTCACTATGATCTCTTTAAAACTATGATTGCACCATATAATGATAAGCAAAACAAATTAGCCATAACCACCTGATCAAAAAAAAAAAAATGCTGTTAACAGCTAAAGCAAATAAAAACAAAGCTGCAAGCAGGTCAAGAAAAGTTCAGACACAGCAATTCTGACAAACCTCAGTCCTAAGACCTTGCAAGTTTATTGCAAAGCCTGTGGCCTTTACTAGCTGTGGGTATATTGTATTATAGGCTACAGGATTACAGTACTTGCAGAGGAGGAAATATTATCTCATACTGCATCAATTTTAGGCTCATGAACATTCATCTAGTAAAAAAAAAAAATTCAAATTTTAATTTCTTTATTTTTAAAATATAGCAGTGACTTTCACATTTACGACTGAAATCATTTATCAACCAGACTATGGAACTTAAAGCACTTGACCTGTCTTCTGAATCACAATCAAGACTCTTTCTATCCGGGGCTGATTCTATCACCAGAACTGAGACTTTGAAATGACTATTGCAGGTGCCTTAGATATGCTAGTTTTGTTTATTCAGTTTGATTACATTTTTTGTTTGTTTTACCTCAGTAATATACAGGAAGTCAGTATCCAGCAGGCTGTGAAACCAGTCTGTATAGCTTACTTGAATCTAAGTACAGTAATATTTTTAAAGTTTATATTGATTAAGTTCAGTAAAGATGTCATGGCAGGAGGTCAGAATATGGCTTAAAGTAATAGTTTGGTTACTTCTGAGATATGTAAAGAGCTTTCACATAAAAAAATCTATGCATTTTTTTTTCTCCTAATGTGTGGTCACTTAATAGGAAGTCTTGCACTGTTTTGCTGTTGTATTTTTGAGGCCTTGAGCAACAAACAGACAACAGTATTGTGTTAAGACTACTGAATCTCTAATGGAGGGCACTGGACAGCTCAGGAGCAATTTCTTTATTGAATTTCCCCTGAATGGTCTCAGGGATAATGGCTTAGTAGATGTGGGATACATCTATCAAAGCTCGCTGCTATGAAAGGACAGCAGGCATGATTTTGTGTTACTCTTGTCTACCTTTTTAATCCTCTTGTCACAAGTAAGTAATGAAATAAGTGTTTATTGAGCATTCCATTAACGGCAGGAATTCTGGCAAAAGCTTGTATAAACATGTCAGAAGACAGATGACATTGTAGCTCTAAACTTCTTCGGCTGTACCTACAATACAAAGCCTGAAGTAGACTTCAAAACAGGCTTACAATAGAAAAATTTGGGTCTGTTTAAGCTTATAAATAAAGGCAGGCTAGGGAATTAATCCCTGGCATTGAAGTCATCTGGAAGAAGCTTGTTTTAGACCTCACTAGATCAGATTTGTCTTGGAGAGATCTAGTTGGAGTAAACCAAATCTGAGCTATGAACAACATAACAATTAAGCAGAGTGAAAAATAGCACTTCATGTACTGCATGATTGTGTGCCAGGGACTGGTTTTTGTCCCTAAGCCTGAGCAGCGTGGCGTGGCTTATCAACATGCACCTAACTCTCCTACTCCTTGATCAGACTAGCCACAATGCATTGCCTATTGCAGATAATCCTTAGCCCATGTGAATGACCAGATTGTGGTCCAGCACTGTTGTAGAGTGGTAGTTGGCACAGACTAAATTATGAGATGTACTTTCCTAACACTTTAACACTGTGAGTTTAACTATTGTGTGTCTGTACCCATGACATATCCCTTTTAACTTTCCTGGAATAGGTACAGCCTTGCTCAAGGTTTCTCCTTGCCCCTCTTCTGTTTAGTCACATAGATGTACACGGAAACCCATGCACATTTTCCCTTCATTTTTATCTGTTGAATTGTTTGTAGCTTGGCTTAAAGTGTTCATACTATGCTTAAAAAAAAAAAGACAAACTGATGGAGTACTTCATGTGACAGTTAATTTTTACTGACCTAGCAGACTGCAAGAATGAGCACCTGCGTGGGCATTAAGACAGTGAGTACACTGAGAATCTACTTCTAAAAGAGATCAGAGCTCAACCTTATCCCCTAAATGGAGCCTAAGCTTATTGATAAACAATACAGAAAATAATCAAGCTTTAGACTCACACCTGACTGACAGTACGACAAGCTTTCTGTGTTTAATCTTTGCTTAACACAGAAAAAATTTCAACAGTGTGGTTATAGCTGCAACATGAAGCCACCATGAGCAGAATATTCATTTAATTCAAATGGATGACTGATGATCCAGCTGTGATCTCTTCACTTTCATAGATGTTCATCTGGACTGTAAAGGCACCATGTGGCTTTTCAGACATCTGGTAGTGGCTGATCATATTCAGGACAAGGGCAGCAGGACTTCTGTTTGGCCAGATTGCAACACAGCACTAAAACAACAATGAAGAATCTTGCATTTTACTTGACTCTATTGAGTATTATCAGCTTCCTCCTTTCAGGAGCATTCAAGTATTAAATGAAAACCAGAGCCCATTTATGAATACATTGTTCCAGTTCTGTATATGCTGTACAATTAAAGAGCTATTACACCCGTAACTGATTACCCAAAACAACTGCAGCCAACCGTAAGGGAACACACAAAAGTGTATTCACCATTTGTTTAGTAATTTAAAAAATAATAATAAAATTTTTAAAAGTCCAACCAAGTCTAAGGGTGAAGAGAAGGTCAAATTTCAGTGTATGTTATTGATTAGATTTTGTTTACTGCTATGGGGCACACTCTTATGAAACGTACTATACAGAAAAAGAATTAAACCAAGCTGGAATGGCTCAAGGGGCCTCCCAGGGCTTTTAAAGCAATGTTTTAAAATTATGTCTGGAAAAGGTAGCATGGGACTGAGTGTACAACTGCAGGGAATGGCAAATTTAGGCCTAATAGCTCTGAAACAATGTAAGCAAGCCAGTGCAGATAACGAATCTGCCTTCTGAACATGTGTTAGCAACAGATTTTCTAATGTATAGATAATGTAAATATATGTATGGTTAATAAAAAGAATAAAATTAAGAGGATGAATATAGCTATTAACAGCATATCAGATGATATTAAGTACCATCTGTGTCTTCAAGATCAAAATATTTTCTGGTTGCTATATTGGCTATGCTTGGAGAATTAGGACTAAAGCTTTCTTAGCATTTAAACAAATAAAGCACCATTCCTCCCCTAAAGAACTTTCCTTGCAAACTTATAACAAGACTTTGTAAGCACGTTGAAAATTTCTGATTTAGAGCCCAGTCTTAAATAAATGTAAAATTTTATTATTGACTTCTACCCTTTTGAGCACTAAATGCAGATAAAAATATTGCATTTGGTATAAACATAGAACAGACTAGAAAACTAGTTTTGTTCATTACAAAATCACAAGGCTTAATTTCAAAGGAGGGATATTTTCACTAAGTATTAAACTGTATTTCTGTGGAAACTTGGGTCACTCTCTGAATTGTAAGTAACTTTGGGAGTTAATCTTCTCAGATTCAAGGAGGCTTAAACAGTTCTAACTATTTTCTATTAGTATGGAGAATTCTGCTGAAACAGTTTGGGTCTGTTTTTTTTTTTTTTTTTTTTTGTTTTGTTTTTTGTTTTGTGTTGTTTTTTTTTAATTTACCCATAGATATAGAACACAGTTAGTGTGTGCAACTAATTCAGGAACAAGTCCAGCCTTCAGCTAAGCCAATGGAAGTTTTGCCATTACTTTCAGTAGTGCAGGATGAGAGATATCCCATTTAGTGTGCAATAGGAATTAAATTGTGGTCTTAGTATTTCAATACAGTCTCCAGCTGTGAAAGGCATTGTGCTGCTTCACTGCATCCTTTAGGTCTCCTTACATGACTCTGAACAAAATGTACATTCATCTTTGTTGACCAGCAATTCCTCATAAGACACTGAGAGTAGAAATGGATCTCTATTAAAAAGGGCTCTGCTGCTATATAAAATTGTCCTTATTTCTGGCAATTTTAATTCAAAGAAAGCAAAATCTTTGCTTCATGCCCTCAAAATTACTTTTAGCCATGTGAGATTGTATTAAATTGTCAGAGTGTTCAAGGGAAAACTGAAACTTACTGAAAAGCCTAAACTGCATATACCATTACTAGGTTAAAATAACACCCTATTGTACAGCAGCATTCTGTTTTAACTGCAATGGGCTAAGGACATTGGCAGGATAAAATTTATAAGGAGATGTACCATCTTCCATTAGTCACTCGGAATTGCCAGAAAAAATAGGCAGTTTTTTTGGGGGCATACAAAACCTACTTGCAAACCTTGTCCTGTTCATGTTATAAAGAATAATTCATCCTGAAAGGCTCCAAAAATACATACACAGATTTGAAGACATTCTTTTAGTCTTGCTTGTTTTGATAATTCTTTTACTTTTAAAAGTATCGGTACATGAGAGTAAGCTACTTGATAATTTACATCTTCAGAAAACTCAAATTGCCACAAATATAATCAGAAGCAAAGAAACAGGAGCTGCTGGTGGCCAATCTATAGAAGGAAAACAGTGAGAGAGAGTACGCTGTGGAATTAACTAATTTGCTCTGCCTTGGTAACTGGCACTATGGCTAAAATACGAGTGATAGTTATAATAGGTTTTAATAGGTAATTTAAAAATTATAGTCTATTACAATATTTTCAGAGCTTTAGGAGAAATGTGATATAAACGAAGGAGAATTTTTGGAGGAGGGGCAACAAGGTCTGTTCCCCAGTGATTAAATATGATCTCCAGTCTAGAAAGATTCCAAGGATTTATCTATAAGCAGTTGTGCTATCTCATTGATTTCAATAGGCTATACTTGAAACTAAGTAAGCACATTCTTTTTCATTTTAAAGCTTGGCTGTAGGTCAACCAGCTAAATAACCGTGTAGCACAAGAAAAAAAAAACAAATAACAAACTAACCAAACAAAAAGTTTATTTATTATAAAAGTCTTAATTTGAAGCATTTCATTTAGTCTCTTTTCTGCAATTACTTTAATGTAAGAAATTTCAGACCAATTAAAAACAATAAGAGTTCAGTATTTAATTACTGATATGAAATCCTAAAATCTGTTCTATTCAAATGGAAAAATCAAACTTTGTACCCATATAAAAAGAAATATTTCTTTTTTAAAATGCTGACATTAGAAGTCTTACAAAAATCAATATTATAGCACATTTTAGGTATATTACACAATAATGTCCACAGGTCGTAAACTTCCTTTTTGAAAATAATTCCCACTGCCTCAAATAAATCCAAGTGAAAAAAAGAATATTACATGAACAGTTAAAAAAAAAAACAACAAAAAAAAAACAATAATATTTCTCAGGCTTTTAATGTACCCTCTCCCAAATCTCAACAACATCAGTATAACTGTAAAGGTTTAACACAAGATTAAAAAACAGGCTATCTTGCAGACCTGAAGAAATATTTTTCAGAGTTAAGAGAAAAGTGTTTTTTTATTTCAATCTTTCTAATAAGTACCATCTTCTCTGTGGTAGTAAAGTATTCTTTTTACTATACTGCGTTTTTGAATAAGAAATAGAAAAAAATACAAGAGAGAATCCTTGACCTTCAATTTGTTTTGTTTGTTTGTTTGAATTTAATTTTATTTTATTTTAAACAGACATGAGAAACAAGAGATTAGAGGGGAACGAAGTGACAGGATGAAGTGACTCATCTGAGTTCATAAGACCACAAAAACTGGGACAATGTATTACATATTGCAGTGCGATATACATCTATTGACTTCTAGTCCAGGACTGGACCTTTAAATAGTTGCTATCTTAGTGTCCAACAACAATTGTGTATATGATATGTAGGTACAAATGTGCATGTAAGAAACACATAAAGATGGGCAAAATTGTCATATTTTAGTGGACCAGGTTTACTTTTTTTTTCCCCCACTTGTTAAGCTAGGTGCAACAGTCTCTTGAACCCAAATATCCACAGCTCAGATGGAGCTGTAAAGTTTCTGATAATGTGCTAAAACAGTGACTATGTGCATTAAAAAGCCAAATCTTTCATATAAGGACAATGGTATTACTTCGTTTATATACAACATATGTAAATACATGTTGTGTATTGGGGTAAAATCTGTGGGTTTTTTTTTTTCAGTGTAATAACTGAACATACACATTAATGAGCATCATTTTATTAAGTCAAGATCAAGATCATGACCCATTTTATTTTGATGGTAAGCTATTCGACCAGTTTTCTTTGTAGTGCTCTTACAGCAGCACACAGCAATTCTGCCTGAGGAAACAGTCTTCGTTTGCCAATGTACATCTGTATATATATGTTGATTATATATGGGAGCGTGTATATATTTATAAACCTCTGTGTGTGTGTGTGTGTGTGTGTATCTATGCATTTGTAAACTTCTGTATACATATGTATATTTGTAAGCAGAAATTTATAAATATCTACATTCATACACATATATATATATAACATATTGCAAATATCGAAATATTCTAGATCTACCATGGATAAAATATTTCAGAACATCTGAGATTGCTCTGTGGTTTGTATAAAAATTGTTTTTGATCTTGGTCTGTTATGTACTGAAACAGTGTCCATAACTTATGCACTCAAAAACCTAAAAGTATTGACACTCCTGTTAGTAGTCTCTTAAAAACAAATACTTGTTTGAAAAGAATTACAAACTGAATTCAGCCTGTGTAACCTTAGGCCACTGAGACATGAGCCTGGAGCACTTACCTGTCATGTATCCCTTTACACCTCTAAATCCCCGCAGTGTACAGGCCATCTGCACCCGTAATCAGATGACCAGACTTTAGAGCAATATGCCTTGTTTATAAAGGGTAGTTCTAATTTACAACCAACTCTATTTTGGGAGGTACGCTGGGAGCAAACCTTGGATGCTTTCAGCTCGGCCATCTGCCTCCACTCTTGCCAAGATAACTCTAGGTTATGTCTTTCCCTCTTCAGCATATTATCCTATCTGGTGCACACTCATATAGGGGAGATCAAGAGAAAGAGCATTTGAGGAGGTAAGACAAAGAATAGTCCTACAGTATATGTTCACATACTCTTCTAAGCAAATACGGTTTCAACAACGGAAAGAGGCAACTTTGGGCACTTTGTATTGTGATATTTGCTGCTTCTTGTGGCCTTGATTTTTCAAGGGGAGAAGGGATGGTACAGGGACAGGCCCTTTGCACAGCCTAAACGCATCAGCACTGCCCACCTAGGTCTGTACTGTGCAGTGGGTCTCCCGAGGTCTGGAACATCCCTGTATGGCCCTGGGCATCTCTGGCCCTGGGCGTCTCTGACCAAACGCATCATATCACCCGCAAGAGGCTCCCTAGAATAAATTAGTTCTCTTCTCTTGCAAGCCACAGCTGCATTCACCTCTTGAAGAATGGTCTACTAGATAAGTTTGATGCCAGCTTTATCAGTGCACAAAGTGAGTTATCTTGAAGATAAACTCAGTTTGCAGCAAGTTAATTGGTACGCAAGTGTAGACATTGGATAAATCCAGCACTTTGGACCACCTCTTTGCTTCCTTAAAGGTTTCACCAGTAAGTGCTCAAGCCATGGCAGGCTGCTTATTGTCCCTGCTGCCTTTATGTATGGTGATGTGTTGCAGAGGTGCAGCAAGCTTTGAACAGATAACACAGGCTATATTACTTCCTGGAAGAAGCTGAGGTGGGACCAAGATTTCAGCAAATCTCCAAACAGCATACCATTTCACTGCTCTAAGAACATATTCTGTCCATCTGTGAGAGCAGCCACAAGCACCAGAATCTCTGTTGCACTAGAAAGGATGTTAGCACTCATGTTTCTGGACAGAAAAACAGGAAGGTAAGAATAAAATATAAAGATTTAGGGAAAAGATTGCAGATCAAGTATTTTGTTATTTGCAAAGAGGCATGAAAAAGTTTTTTGTTGCCTTCCTTCAGCAGATTGATAGACCATGACCATTGTAAAACTAGCTCAAATACAATCCACACAGCTATGCCAAAAATCTGTCAGTCTCCAGACTACTACAGTTAGCAAAATTCTTGTGTACTAAATTCACATTTATATCAGCTGCATAATGTAACAACCTAAGGGGAAAAAAAAAAAATAACAGAAGAAAAACAGTTCAAAAATACCTTTAAGAACAGCTACAGTGAGTGGATTTAGCAGTCTGAATACTATTGATAGAGTGTTGTAAAAAATAGAAGTGGGCATAATCACGTCAGCTCTGGGAATATCTATCATCTTTGTTCAAATAGCCACTAAGACTCTATAGAGATATTCTGTGAAATGGTACCTGGGCAACATAAAATTTGTTTTGAATAAAATATTACAAGTCTTCTTGAGGAAATACTTAAATATTTATAGTGATGTTATTATTCACTAGGTACTTGAAATATTCAAATAAGCTTGGTTTGCTTCATGCAATCCCTGCGTTATCCAGTTCCTGCATCAGTTTCAAACACTGTCTTCTTTACCATGGTGTCAGGATACGCTGAAAAAAATACCAGCAGAATTGACCTTTCAACGTCAGTTTTACATAACTTTCTTGAGAAACTTGCCTAGTCCTGATATAACTAAGGCCTCATGAATGCATACCCATTATATCAACAAAATTACTTTGATTATGTGTGACTTTCTAATGGTGTTATTACAGAAATATAACTTCTAATGAAGAAAAAAAGTAATGTTGATATGGCTTAATCTTGAATAAGGAAATAGATATTCATTCTAGAAATAACTGCACAGCTGGATGCAGCTACATTATTTTCACCATCTGAAGTTCAGACACCTCTCACTTTGCATCATAAAATTTCAACTCCTTTAAGAAGAGTTAATGAAAACAGATTTTAAAATTTTTTTTCTTTGAAAATAATTTTAAAATAATGGAACTTTTTTTTATTTACTATAATTTAGCTCTTTGTTAAACATTTGCAGAAAAATTGAGATTTTGCTGTAAGGATATTTCAAGGAAGCGGGAACCTATATTAAAATATACTCCTTAAAGCAATAAGTAGCCATGAAAGTTGCATTTAATTATAAGTAAGTGAGTAGAACATTCCTGGTCAACCCACTTTTATTCTGTTAAGAACCTGAATAGAGTTCATATGGCTGCTGAAGGGGATATATTTTCAGAATGAGTGTAAAGAAAGTCAAGGTTTTTTGGTTTTTTTTTTTTTTTTTTTTTTTTGTATCAGTGAACCGGTTAAGTCAGAAATCAGACTTCTCTAACCTTTGTCTACTTGTTGTTCTTCAGGGATTTTGGCTTAAAAGTGCTATTGGCAGAGTAAAAAATATCTGAAAACCTGTTTTCATGTAATTTTCTCTCTTATTTCAGTAGTCAGGGATTCAGGAATTCAAATATTTTAGATATATTTGATATCACTATTTAAATTTTAGTATTTTTAGAACCTTAAAGATAACATTTTTGAGGTACAGGAGTCTAAGTTTAAATGACATCTTGTAGAAATATTCTGAACTATCACATTTCCATCAATTATTAAATTGTGTCAAGTATTAGTCTAGTTCTTATTGGTTTAGTCTGTCCTCATCTCTTTGCTGCCAGGACTGAGGTCCAGATGTATATTTCATGTTGAAGTAAAACTCTTATTGTATATATAACGTGACAGGCTATACATAGTGAAAGAAAAATCAGCTAGCTGATTCCAAAGTCACTTATTAGCACACTGAAATCTGGGACCTGTTTCCACATTTATGTTTTTCAGCCATAGATCAAAATAATAGATGGAGTGCTGGTTCTGTGAGGGTTTCTGTATTGATTACTTATGTGACACGTATCTATTTTGATTAGCTATCTATCTATTTGCCAACATTTGTACATTAAAAAAACAAAACAAAACCAAAAAGATACATATATAAAAAATATATAATTAAGGCATACAATGTAATAAGGTTTTCTGTTTGTTTCCTTCTCTTTAAAGTTTCTCCTTTTCTCATTACACAAATCCTATTGTACAAGAGCACATCAATCAATATGCATTGCATAGTTCAAGTGCCACATATAAGTTAGTACAACAAAAGTTGATGAAGTGCCAAATATTTTCATATTCTATGTTATATAATGACTGCACAAGCATTTGTCCCTGAATCATAAACTTTTGCTGTCATATTCTATATTAAAAAAGCTGGAAAGCTGCAGTTTATGAGAAGCAATGTGCTATGGCATATGTATAGAGAACATACATCCTTTATCCTTTGAATTATTAATTAGAAAAATTGATTTTTTAATTTTTTTTTTCCTTAAATTACACTTTTGCCAAATCTTGAGGTTCTGAGCCAATAGATTCATGACCCTGAAACGTTTAGAGTAGTTCTAAATTCGGGTATCTAAAATATTGAATGGCAAAATATAATTTGCCTTCTTTTATTTCAACCTTTAGAAATAAAGTAATCATTTTTTCCCCTCTAACAATAGAACTATCAATATTTCTTTAGGATTTTTTTTAAGAGAATGTTGAGGTACATTATTCTTGTGAGACTGTAAAAGCACCACTGAATTTGGGTAAACACACACACACACAAAAAGTCGTCTTCATTCTGGAAGCTGACCAGGATGGGATTTGAAACATAAAGAGCCCATCATCAATCTCCCCTTTTGCTTCCTGAATAAACGCAACAGGAATCATCCATGCGTTAGATCAAGGAAATAAAAAAATCAGTCAGATTTACATTAAAGGCAATGAACTCAGACTTTACAGGCATCTCTCTGAGTATAGGAGGGGCCAGCTAACAGCCATGGCATACATAGGCTGAATTGCTCATTGAGCCCCCAACATAAAAAGGACATGGACCAGTTGGAGAAGGTCCAGAGGAGGGCCACGAAGATGATCAGAGGGCTGGAGCCCCTCTCCTATGAGGACAGGCTGAGAGAGTTGGGGCTGTTCAGCCTGGAGAAGAGGAGGCTCCGGGGAGACCTTATAGTGGTCTTCCAGTACCTCAAGGGGGCCTACAAGAAAGATGGGGAGAGGCTGTTCAGTAGGGCCTGTTGTGATAGGACAAGGGGTAATGGTTTTAAATTAGAGGGAGGGAGATTTAGATTGGATATTAGGAAAAAATTCTTTACAATGCGAGTTTAGAACACTGGAACAGGTTGCCCAGAGAGCTGGTGGAAGGCCCATCCCTGGAAACATTCAGGGCCAGGCTGGATGAGGTTCTGAGCAACCTGATCTAGTTGGGGATATCCCTTCTCCTTGCAGGGGTGTTGGACTAGATGACTTTTGAAGGTCCCTTCCAATTCTAACCATTCTATGATTCTATGATTCTATGACTTAAGCCGACAATCTGAGAGGCTGAATGCTTTATTTTACTAACAATTGTAGGTCCGTTTGTTGCTTGTATCTATAGCCTTCATAATTTTAAGCAACTTTCTTCCATTCTCTGGAAAAACCCCAAATTTTATTTCTTTTTTTAAAACATGTATTAGTTTAGTATTACAGACTGAGCCCCTGCTGAATATGTGTAACCTGCAATTTTCTGAGATTTGCAGTTTAGCTGAATTCCACAGAGCTTTCTCAGAGATGGCAAAAGGGGGGTTATTCCAGATAGCAGGACAAGCATGCTGCCAAATTTAAAATTGTTTCTCTGAGGCATGGACAAGCTACAGCTTTCTGTCAAATGACTGTATGATTAACACAAAGCAAGCAATGTATTTTTTCTCTAGACTTATACTGAAATGTATCCTTTTCTGTCTGTCAAAACACAAATTCAAACAACTGAAAATAGTCTAAGACAGACATATAAAAAACATATCAGGAAAAAGAAGATTTGAATGTTTTGCCAAATTTTATAGAAAGTCTCAAAAATAAAGACTTACAAAATCTGAAATAATGTGGCTATAGACAGTTCTGTCATTCATCTTCTTCTCCTCAAAATTTGAATTTTAGTGGGATATATTTTTTGTTATTATTTTCTTTCATTAAATTATGAGAACTCTCCTTTAGCAAAAGAAGTAAGGTTGGGAAAAAATACAAAATAGAAAAGTAGGTATTTTTTGCATCATCACAGAAAATAGAAAGAAGGCAGCATATTACGACAAGGTTTTCATCTCATCACAAACGTATTCATGTGCAGATGTGTCCATTCCTGTTAGATATTCTGTACAATCAGAAATTTTTAAAAGGATGTAAATGTCCCTGTAAATGTATCTCTCATTTATGCTTAATCTGAAGTTTCTTCGTATACTTTATCTAATACTAATAAAACATTGCAATGAAAATGTGGTTCATTTCCATCAAAAAAAATGACTCTTTCATTTGGAATGATTAATTTAAAAGCAGAGCCAGCCCTCATTTAGGTGAATAAATCTCTGCTTATTAAAAAAAAAAAAAAAAAAAAAAAAAAAAAAAAAAAAAAAAAAATAAAAAAAAAAAAAAAAAAGAAAAAAAAAGAAAAGAAAAAGATTAAAAAGAGGGAAAAAAAGAAACAAGAAAGAAACGCAGATCTTGTTATCAAGGAGCTAAGAAAAAAAACCAGACTGGAAGTATTTAGAGTTTGTAAAAGATATCCTTTCTCCCATTCTTTTGTGATTTATTTCCCATAAGCTGTGTTCAGGTACAATACAATTTTTGCTACTGTTTTAATAAATCAGAAGTACCACTTCATGTCAACTCTGATTTACCAAACTTCACAAACTCTTCAGGTTTGAACCTAACGACTATGTTCCTATCAGTAAGATAAATAGAACCAGCACACGGATTTAAACCCTGGGCATTTTCTTCACTCCTTAATAGTGAGCTCTCGCCTCTGGCGTGGTTTTGGCTTCTGTGAACTAGCACTCCTCCAGGTAATGTTTAGGCCATTGATGGTTCCCAGCAGGCAGAATGGAAAAAGCCACTGTATTCTGGTGAGAAAGAGAGCTGTGACATGCCAGTAATCCTTAATGTCAGAGAATGAGCCTATTTTATTTAATAATATAGATGTATCCAGTGAAACTCTGGATGCTTACAGTAACACTGTCTCTAGTACCTTACCATCCTGGGCATAAATCTAGGAGCAGACTAGCTCTTATTTCTAACCCAACCAGAAATACTGTGGAGATCATTAGTTTTACTGAACACTCAGTGCAGTTTTCTTGGGATTTAAGGAACCAAAGAGCGAAGAAGCAGCCGTAAACACAGCATTTCTCATAATCGACTCACATCTTTTCCACACAGAAACCTGAGATAGTCGGTATTCATGAGTGCTTAGTGTAAACTACCCACCTCATTGCACGCTGGTGCCCTACTTTACCTCTAGAGCCTCCACAGAAACCATGTGGAGCAGTTGTGGCCTTCAGTCATGCTCAGGTTCTTGCTTCTTGTTATGTGGTTAGAATTAAAAGCAAGACTCAGCTCAGAGCTGAGTGAGTGACCTTTTGTAAGAATCAACTGGATGTATCAAAATTTTTCGATATTTAATAGGGTATAAACAGATTTACACTTAATCATTGTAACTTACTGAAACAGTTAAGTTCATTAGTTCATGCTGACAACATGAAATTAACAAAATCATAGCAAAATGTTATCCTAATTTAGATGCCTCTGTCAGGCACATAAAGCTAGGTGAATTGGGCTTGGTCTATAATGGCACTTTGCCTTTTTTCCAGCTGAGGCTGAAGAGATACAGATCAAGACTAGGGACTTCTTTTCATTTTCTCCCCAACATGTAGCAGAGTAAATAGTCATTACCATAGCATAAGATCCGATCCCTTCCTGCAGTAGATATAGATTCTTTAATTATCTGGTTCTTCATTCTGTGCCTAGTTCTACATGGCAGCACTTGCCATATATGAAAAAATATTTAAAATTTATAACAACATTTTCTTCTCTACTACATTCTTCTACTAAATAGTTCTGACATAATTTTCATATAACCCTGTGACAAGTGATTCTTTCTGTGATTCCAGGCACTTAAAGGTACCTAGCTAGAAGGAAACACTAGCAAGGGGGATGTAGGTGATTATTAGATGAGCTGAGGCTCGGTCTGTGAAGTCTGATCTTAGATTTTATATTCAGAAAATTCACTGAGTAGCACTAATTTTCAGAAGAGCAGAATTCCAAGCTGTCCCTAATGAATTTGTTAGGTAATGTTTGACAATAGTGAAGCCTCAATAAAACTAATCAAATATGACATTAATGTTTTAACACCATAGAGACAAAAAAGAAATAAAAATCTGTGGTGTTGGACTGTGTTAGATATTTAAGAAATAGTCTGGAACTATTCTGCACTAGGTGTACTAATATCTCCCAAATTTCTGTCCATCATTGCTGATATATGCCTGTATCTGTTTAAGTACATGAAATTAGTCATCAATAATAACTTCAAGAACCTATTAAGATCCCGGTGTTTAATCATCCTTTTGGATGATAAGATTTCATGAAACCTTGAGATAAAAATACTCAGCCTGTCAGTATACTCATAAATACTTAACTTATTTACTGTCTTTTTCAAATGACATCAGGAAGGAGTAAACATCATTATATCCTTTGACAAGCAAGGTAGAATGAGTGACTAAGCAACAACCAACAAGTGAGAATTCAATGTCTCCCAAAACAAACGTAGTACTTGATCTAGAGATGACAGCAATGATGTTCCCATTTACCTAGAAGGAGTTGTTATTTATATGCAAATTAAAATTTGGCCTAGTAATTCTAGTCCACAAGCAAATTCTACAGAAACTACAAAGTTTGGTATATTCACTGCCTTTGCCCAGTCCTGTTCCTGGAATAATATTACCTGGATCTCACCAGCTACATTTGTGCTGTTGAAGAAAGGAGACTTATTAAGCAAGCTTGACCCCTTAAGTCCACACTACTTAATTGTCAGCTCACTGCATAAGCCTATTTTGGATTGCTCCAATTTACATTCCTTAAGATACTATCTGGACATTGTCAGCAAATAGTTTACTGCCTAAACCTCTCCAAAAGGCAGTGAGGTGGACCATGTTTGGTACCCTGCAACCTTTGCAATGATATGATGCTCCTTCTGGGCACAAGCTTTGCAGCCTCAGTCCTTCAATATTCTTTCACATGTATCCCCGGGCATGTAGTGCATACTTCCAATTTTAGTCTGCCACTGTTGAGGGAATATAACTTAAACTTTTTATTTCAGACATAAAGCAGACAAAATAGCATAAGGAACTAGGAGATCAGGAAATCCCATTAGACTCAAAATACCGAGGACAAAAAGATAGGGCAAATCCATTTTAGGAAGAACTTGATCAATATACCAAGGATTGGACCTTTTTTTTTTTTTTGCTTAACAGCACATACGCAGCCAAAGACTCCTAAATCAAAACTGCTGATCACAGAGATACAAAGGAGATCTTAACTCACTCACTTGGATCACTAACATTAATTATAATCTCAGATTTTATTCAGATGTGAATAATCCTGCATTACTCATTTATTTATTAAGTTTATAATGAACAATTGTGCTTAAAGAAAAACTACTGCTGCTTAACAAAAGCCAAACAAAAATTATCCCATGTAATTATCTTGTTATGTACATACTTTATATGGGGAAGAAGGACACTTCCTTTCTTTTTTAATGACTTTTTTTTCTATTAAAAAAAAAATCATCAAGATAAAAGAATGGTAATTTTTTTTTCCACCTTCTCATTCAGTGTTTAACACCTATAGAATATTTTTTAGTATTGTCTTTCAAAGTCAGCATGAAGGTCCTACCTCCCCCTTTCACTAGATCTGAAATTTTACACTGACCCTCTAATGCTTTGTCAGCTAATCTGTAAAATATCGGACTGTGTGAGCATAAATGAATAATCGATTTCAAGAATGAATTACTTAGGAGTTGAAGAGTGTAGTTTGAAAAATTTAGTGATTTGCTGCACCAAAGGTCTAATATTGTAGTGTACAATGAGGAACTTAGCCTTTATTCTTCTTTTTTCTGCCATGTGTCTTATTGTCTATATTCTGCCATTCAGTTTGTTGCAGTTTTTTTGGTTCACTTGTCAAACCCTTAGGTGAAATATTTAACAGATATATGCAAGCACATCTGTAAACTCCTTTGAAGATTTACATATCGTGAGGGATTAAAATAAAGCAACCTATGTCTTCTCCTGGGTGAGAACAGATGAATTTGACATTATAGTGGGTGTCTACTATAGGCCATATAGAACAAGTAGATCAAACCCTCTGCAGATAGATAGGAACAGCCTATATTTGCAGGCTCTGGTCCTCATGGGGGCCTTCAACCACCCTGATACCTACTGGAGTGACAGCACAGCAGGACTTAAGCAATCAAGGAGGTTCCTAGAGTACGTTGATGATAACTTCCTCCTCTTCAAAAGAGTCTCATGAGATAAGGTCCTGGAAGGAAGAGGGGCCAAGAAAGCTGGTTAATATTCAAAGATCACTCACTCCATGCTTAAAAGTGCTACATCCCAACAAATATAAAGTCAAAAATGCCGGAAGGCCTGTGTTGATGAACAAGGAGTTTCTGTCCAAACTCAAACACACACACAAAAAAAGGAAGTATATAGAGAGTGGAAGCAAGGATGGGCAACTTGAAAGGAATACAGAAACACTGTTCAAGAATCTAGGGATGAAGTTAAGGAAGCTAAAGCCCAAATGGAATTCACTGTGTCCAGGGATGTAAAAAACAACAAGTTTGTAGTTGTAAGTGTAAGTACAGGCTTCTGTAAGTGTGTAGGTGACAAAAAGAAGACTAGGGAAAATGTGGGCCCATTGTTCAATGAGATGGGGTACCTGGTTACATAGGACATGGAAAAGGCTAGGGTACTGAATGCCTTCTTTGCCTCAGTCTTTACTAGTAAGACCAGCCTTCAGGAATCCCAGGTCCTAGAGACCAGTGGGAACATGTGGTGTAAGGAAGGCATACCTTTGGTGGAACAGGATCAGGTTAGAGAATACCTAAGCAGGCTGGACATCCATAAGTACACAAGTCATGATGGAAAGCACCCACAAGTACTAAGGGAGCTGACTGATGTCATTACAAGGGCATGCACAGTATTCTCCAAACAACCATGTTCAACGGGAGAGGTGCCTGAGGACTGGAGGAAAGTATGTCACTCTTATTTTCAAAAAAAAAAAGGCAAGGAGGACCCAGAGAACTACAGACCACTCAGACTCACCTCAATCCCTAGAAGGGTGATGGAACAACTGATCCTGAAAACCATTTACAGGCACAGGACAAGAAAGTGATCAGTAGTCAGCGTGGATTCACAAAGGGGAAGCCATGCTTGACTAACTTGATAAACTTCTATGATGAAATGACTGGCTTGGTGAACAAGGCAAGAGCAGTGAATATTGTCTACCTTGACTTCAGGAAGACTTTTAACACTGTGTCCCATAAAATCCTCTTAGAGAAGCCGATGAAGTATAGGCTAGATGAGCAGATAGTGAGGTGGATTGAAAATTGGCTGAATGGCCAGGCCTAGAGGATGGTGATCAGTGGCATGAAGTCTAGTTGGAAATCATTAACTAACAGTGTACCCCATGGGTCTATACTGGGTACTAGTTCTGTTTATCATCTTAATGAATGATTGGGATGATAGGGTAGAGTGTACCCTCATTAAGTTTGTGGATGACACCAAACTGTGAGGAGTGGCTCATATGTTAGAGGGTCGTGCTGCCACCCAGAGGGAACTGGACAAGCTGAAGAAGAGGGCTGATGGAAATATCCTGAAGTTCAACAGGGAGGAGTATAAAGTCCTGCAGCATGGGAGGAACAACTCTATCTATAAGCTGTGGGTTCCCCAGCTCAAAAGTAGCTTTGCAGAAAAGGCTGGGGTTCTAAAGGACAGCAATTTGAACAGAAGCCAGCAATGTGCCCTTGAAACAAAGGCGGCTGTGATACCAAAGATGGTATCACAGGCTGCATTAGGAGTGTTGGTAGCAGGTCAAGAGAGATCATCCTTCCCCTCTACTCAGTACTCATGAGGCCACACCTGGATTCCGGTGTCCAGTTCTGGGCTCTGTATTATAAGAAAGATGGACATACTGGAGAGAGTCCCATGAAGGGCTACAAGAATGATGAGGCACTGGAGCACCTCACATATGAGGAAAGGTGGAAGGGGCTGGAACTGTTTAACACAGAGAAGGGAAAGCTCAGGAGGGATCTTATCAATGTACATAAATACCTGAAGGCGTGATGTAAAGAAGATGCAGCCAGACTCTTTTCAGTGGTGCCCAGTGACAGGACCAGAGGCAATGGACACAAATTGAAACACGGGAGGCTCTGTGTGAATGTCAGGAAATACTTTTTTTTTTTTTTATTTTGTGGGTGACTGAACACTGGCACAGGTTGTACAGGGAGGATGTGGACTCTCCCACCTTGGAGATATTAAAAACTTGTTTGGACATGGTTCTGAGCACCTGGCTTTAGGTGGCCCTGCTGGAGCAGAGGGGTTGGAAGAAATGACTTCCGAATATTCCCTTCCAAACTCAACCATTCTGTGTTTCTGTGAATCATCTCAACCATAAACATAGACCATATTATACATATGTTTTGTTTTTCATTGTATTAAAGAATGAATAGTTTTCAATGAATCTGCATTTTAAATGATGCAATTACACCTTAGAATTTCACCTGCCTTGAAAATAATTTTATTTGGAGGATTCAATATCAAATAGCAGAAGATTATTGACATACAGTGGCACTCAAAACATATTGGCACTGGGTTGAATTAAAGATCTAAAGTTATGCATAAATACTTTTTCTTGGACTTTACAATTCCAGGATGCATACTTTATAGCTTGCATCCACTAATATTGCTCTGAACGCCATAAATAATTCGCATAGTGTGTTGCTTAGGAGAGTCAAGTCTTAGCAATGTGAGACACTAGAGTACTATAATGTTATAATGTAAATAAAATGTGATGCACTTCTGCTACTGTTGCTTGTAGTCTCACGGTTAGTACAAATACTGTGCAATACATTAGACAATCCTTGATCAAGATTCTTTAACAAGGCACAACACTGAGGGATCTCTGTTATAGTTTGCAAAACTAACCCAAATTTCCAGAATTATTATATGTTATAAAACCAGAGATGCCTAAATAAAACAAAGTTTTGAGGTACCAAGTGTAGTTCAGAGAAGAAATATAACCAGTCTAGCTTTTTTGATCAGTTGCCTCTCTGTAAATCATTGGTCAATAATATTGCAATTAGCTTTAAAGTGGGGAAGTGAGATGGTAGAACGGAATATAGAGGAAAAAGCTATCTACTTTTATATAAATCTCTTTATTTAATTTTATATGCTGTCTTCAGATGAGAATGCCCTTAGTCAGCATCAGGTTTAAGAATACATTTTCATTAGTGATGATGAAATGTGTCAAGCACTTAATTGCTGTCTTTGAAGTTTACAATCGAGAGAGACATACCTTTTCCTGCAGTTAACACAGAAAGCCTCTTATTGCGATTTATTAAAAAAAAAAAAATCTATTCTATCTTTCCTGGCTTGCAAAGATATGCCACGTATTTTTACTGACTATGAAATCTCCCACATCAACTCATTGAGTCATAAAACATTTGACAAGAGATAGCTCTCAACTTTTGTTCTCTCTATTTTTCTCTTTCTAACAACACAGCATTTATGAGGCCTCTCCAAGGCTTTTTCTCCATGTGATATGAATTAATAGTTTGTTTCTTATTTCTTTTTCTTACTATTAAAAAAAAATAATCCGTACTGATTGATTTTTTTTTCACTTGTAATGTAAGAAACATAAAAGACTGAAAATTCTATAAAATACAAGGAATCCAAAGACAGATGTAAAATGTTAGTTTATTAACCATCACTATTAGTGGCATAAAGAAAGACGGATCAAAGTTGATTATTTCTCTCTATCCTAAAATGCTTAGGGTATTGACAAGCATTTAAAAGCACCCTCATTTTTTTTTTTTTATTTTCATTGAAATTTTGTGAGTTTTTTCATTTTTACAGAGAATCCATTCTCAATTTAATAAAAACCTTTAAGGGGTAAATGTATTTGTTTTATTATGCTTTTCGTGCCAATCCATATCCCTTTTCTACTTTTTTTAACTTGGAAAATTGGGAAGCCAAACAAGCAAACAGATTTTTTTAAACAAAATTATTGACATTTTTTTTTTCTCTACATAATATCTAAATATCTTTAGAGGAAATATAATGTAAATAGTGGTTTCAGCTACTAAACCCACTAGATTTGCATAACTGTAAACTGATTCCACTAAGCCTTGTCACTCTTTTCTATGAGTGTATCTGTAAGTAAAAAAAAAAAAACATATTTATAGTATTTTGGTTGTTTGTTTTATAGACAAAAAAGAAAAGAAAATATCAAAGAAGAAATAAAAAAAAATTAGAATAAATTCCTGTTGAGCAGACAGTTAACTATGGTATCATTTAAGTCAATATATCCCTACATTTGAACAATACTGAAAACAAATGCAGCTCTAAAATATACATGTAATTCTTAGATATTTTTTGCCAATATGAATGTTTATTATTGCTGAAGCAATCTGATTTTTTTTTTTAAAGCAGTGTTTGAACAATTAGAGGAGGCAAACTGAAAAGATGAACCCAAATTACTAACACTTTAAAGACATCAACTCGTATCATTTAAAATATAGAAACAAGTTTGGATTTCAGAATTCAAAATATTTACAAATTAGAAAAGAATTGCTATAATGAAATTTAAATTTGTTAAGTTTATCCTGGGTACTGACCGTGTCATTTAGAAATAATCTTAAAATATAACAGTAATTTTTGCCAAAGTCGGGCTGAAATCCGAAGTTCACTTAGAATTTGAGTTAAAGTACTTCAAAATTTGATTTGAGAATATAACATTTTAAATTTTTTTACTGACAAGTTCGTCCCTCCCCTCTCAATCCTTCCTTTCCATGTACACACTCACTCACATTTACACAGAGTGCATGGGCAGTCAGAGTTTAGTTAGAGCTGGTAATTCAGTGCATTTAGAAATTATTTTGAATGCTGGGGATCAGTTTCCAAAGAAATCAAAATAGTGACATACAGTTTTCATCTTCAGATCTCACTCCTTTTAAAACCACTGAAATCTGATTTTCCTTTCTGGCAGCTTTTACCTTTAGCAACACCAAAACACATCCAAAGAAAAATTTCTAAATATGCCTTCAAAATATTATGATGAAATATTACAGTGAAAAAAAAAGTTATATGAAACCATAAAGATCAGGCCTGAACAAAGTGTTGAATTTTGCTAATAGTTCCTTAGGAAGCATAGAGATTAAAACCAAAGTTGATTGAAATATGTTGGAGTTTGACTCAATGATCCTTATGGGTCCCTTCCAACTTGAAATATTGTACTCTATTCTATTCTATGTAGAGTTGAAATATTTTTTAAATAATTGAAGTGAAAATTAATTGTGGCAAAATTTAAAGAAGTTATTCTCAAAATTCTAGGTACATAGCTTGAGAGTTAATTATTTGTAACCTATTAAATGGAGCTAGGGACTACCTGGAAATGTTATTGTAGGTAATAAAGAAGATTAAAGATTATAAAAGGAAAATATGTTAGCTTGGTGAAAATTAAATCTCAACTGAGAGGCTAGCAATATTTTTCCTTCATCTAGATTCATCATTTGACTACAGATTTATTTAAAAAGTTGTTATTTTAAGTGTACATTAAATTAATGATTGCTAATATTTATTAAGCTGTTGATTTTTTTTT